>JAOXJP010204290.1:0-12006 GCA_025762735.1 Platanus orientalis
TTAATTGGACATGAAAATCTGGTGCCAGTGGTTCTTGATAAAGTGTTTGTCAAATGTTTTCAAAATTATATTATAATAGATATATTTTATTTTGAAAATGATTTCTATTAATAAAATGTTTTTAAGTGTCTAATTGATTCATTAAGTTCCTAATGATAATGTTCTAATGACCTAGGGATTAGGAAATGATTATTTTATCATCCTGAAGGTCATTAAGGAATATTGTGAAGTGGAAGGACATATTTGTAAAATATATAGAAGGAAGGGCCTCATTGTTATTTTCTTATTTTTGGGAGTTCAATTGCAATATGTAACAGAGATTATTGCAATTAGTGATGTATCAGTTTATAATTAATAACAGATGGAGTGTCCTTAATGCAGTTTAACTTAATTAAGGATACTGGGCTCACACCCCCTAGAATTACTTTGACTTCTCAAATATTCTATATAAAGAGCTACCCACATTTAGATAGGGTTCTATAGCTTTTCTAGAAGTGGGAGGAGAGCAGAGAATTCTAGAGCATGTGTGGATGCTTTGGTGACCAGGTTGGATCATTGTCTTATGTCTGATTTAGCTTTTGAGGTATTTTTCTTAATCTTAATTAAATCCTTGGATTTTATATGGTGATCATGAGAGAAACAATGTTTATGATCTATATTTTTATGAAAATTAATCAAAAATTAAAGTTTTTCAAAGAATCGAAACAACAATTGGTATCCATGTGAAGTCTAGAGTTTGATTTTGTTATTTTTATTTTTTATATTCTTTAAATATATGATAAACACCATTATTACGGAAATCCAAGTTTTGGAAATCATGTTTTAATGGTGGTTTATCTCGAAATTTAAAGAGTATCATTACCCGGAGCTAATTTAGGGCATATTTGATTAAAACAGAAATTATAAGCTCAATTTAAATCAGATTAATGTACCATTTATTTTTTTTAGATTCTTATGAATGAATGGAATGTTTTAGAGTCATAAAATATCATATTTGATGGTTGAATGGTTGTGACATGCTCCTTCTCTATTCTCTCTCTTTCTCCTCTTTTTTCTTTATCAAATGTACTCTCCTCAAGCAATCCGGGATGTCGGATTGATTTTTTGAGTTTTTCTTTCA
Organism: Platanus orientalis; assembly: GCA_025762735.1. Taxonomy (NCBI): domain Eukaryota; kingdom Viridiplantae; phylum Streptophyta; class Magnoliopsida; order Proteales; family Platanaceae; genus Platanus; species Platanus orientalis. Next base: position 1,121 of record JAOXJP010204290.1, read on the forward strand.
AAGATGTAATGTTTAAAATATTTTAAAATAATTCTAAGTTATATAGACATGGAGAAATTTGGAGCACAAATCAAAGAAAGGAGAAGAAGACGAATCAAAGTTGTCCAATGCGATCCAAAAACGTCTTGGGAGAAGAAATCAGCTTTGTCTTCAAGCTTGGTTGCTTCTAATTTATTTCTATTGAGGTTTTTATATGTTTATGATAAATTTACAAAAGTTTTGAGCACTTCTAAGAGGGTAGGTCATGCTCCCTCTAGCAACCCTATAAAGAAGTCTATGTTGGACTAGGATTTAGATCATTATCCTTTATGTGAGCTTCCAAGATGGATTACAACTCCTAAATCCAACTTGAAAGACTTTTAGGATTGTTAGGTAATATTTAAAGTAGGACTGCAAACGGATAGGATTCGGAACAGATATGACCATATCCTCTTCCGTATCCTATTCTAACGGATATTATAAAACTATACCGTATCCTAACCGTTAAAAAATTCAGATTTCAGACCAGATTTCGGATATCCGGAAAAAAGGCAATTCTAGATATGTTGTCACAGTCTTCAGTGCATTCTTCCCTAACTCATGTCTATCCTCTCCAAACTCTTCGATGCCATATACCTATGGGTGCCACCATGGATCAAGATGGAACAAATATGAAGTAAATAGTTGATATAGTTTTAAGGGTTTTAGTTATTAGGTTATTTATGATTGTTGGATTAGTTTTAAATTCAGCAATCTATTCTCTATATTCTATATATTGTTATATTTTTACAAAATGGATATTAACCAGAACGAAACAATATATATCTGTATCCTATCCATTTATAACGGATATTTTTATAAACAAACTGGATAAGCTTATTTTGGATACGATGCAGACCAGAACACGGTAATTTTTTGGATAACTTGCAGCCCTAGTTTACAGCCCATTATTGCCTAAGATAAGATTTTAGAAAAGTTAAGAGATCAATAAGATTGATTTCCAACTTCTAGTTTGACTAGGAAACATAATGTGTAATTTCATAGGGTATTCAATTTTTTGCTCCAAAATAACTATTTAATAATTATTTTTACATATTGATACTTCTTAATACCAATAAATATCACATATAAAATTTCATGAAATTTGGACTCCATTTGGACTTGAAAACCTCTTTGAGGCATTTTGTCAAACATTTGATGTGCAACTTAGAAAAAGGGTCTAGAGGACTTTAAAGTGTCCTAAAGTTTGTCACTCTTATTTGAAAACGAACCCCACAAAATTTGGCATGCAAATGAGTCTGTTTGGGGCTCCTAAACATGACCAAATACTTGTGGGGCAAGGAGGTCAACCGGTTGGGCCACGCTTTCACGGATAGCCTTAGTTTGACGCTTTCATGCGGCACTTGCCTTGCCCCTGCGACACAAGTCAGCCTATGCTAAGCTAGTCACACCAAGTAACACTACGCTAAAAAAGCAACGATAAAGATAAGCAAGGAAAGACAAGCTAAACACACACACAACAAGAAGGAAATGAGCTATTACATTGCATTAATAATAAGGCATTACAACCCTAGAGCTAAAGGGGATCACTAGGCACAGGGTGATCCCCTTGAAGACTTGTCACTCGCCTACAAGGTGGATGCTAAGCCTTTCGGGTATTGCCAGAAGGGAACATTCACCCCCCAGAAAATCATATTGGACTAATTTATAATAATGCCATTAGGCCATACTTACAATAATGCCACTAGGGAACAAAATAGACAAAAGACTATGTGTCACTAGCTATGGCTATGCGAACAACGCTGGACAAAATGGCCGTGACATCCTCCCCCACTTAGTTGGTTGACACCCTCATCGACTTCTCTTCAAGATAGGCTTCGATTTGGTTGGTGAAGGCGAGTAAGGCACTTGCGGGTTCCTAGCTTCCTTTTGAATCTAACATGCCCTTCCATTTGACTAAGTATTTCATCTGGATTGTCTTGCCAGGAAAGCCTTACATCCGACTCTCAGCCATGATATGGCCAATTCCTTTTGAAGGCTTTGTAGTGACATAGGCTGTGGATCATGTGGGGTTGATTTGCATTAGATCTTCCTTGTCTGCATGTTAAGGCTTTAGAAGGCTGGCATGGAAGACCGGATGAAGCTTAAGCCAAGCTGGTAGCTGGACTTTGTAGGAGATTTTTCCCACTCATGCTATGATAGGAAATGAACCTTCGTATTTGCGAACTAGTCCTGAATGAACATGACAAAGTTACTTAAACTTTTTGGCCCTTAGCTTCACGAGCACTAAGTCTCCAACTTTGAACTTGTCAAGCTTCCTCTTTTGATCAGCCCATTTCTTCATTCTCTGTGAGGCCTTCTCTTGATAGGTTCGTACAATGTCTACATTCTTGTGCCAATCCTTGATGAAGTGGTAAGCTTTGGGGCTGCTTCCCTAGTAACCAGTGGCTACAGTATGTGGTTGCTGCCCTGTCACAAGTTCAAATGGGCTCTTATTGGTGGAAGAGCTCTGTTGCAAGTTGAAGTAGAATTGAGCAATGTGCAGCAAGTTCACCCAATTCTTCTGGTTGGCACTTACAAAGTGTTAGAGGTATTCTTCCAATAAGGCATTCACACGCTCAGTCTGGCCATCGGTTTGAGGGTGACCACTTGTTTAGAAGTTTAACTGTGTCCCGAGGAGCTTGAATAATTCATTCCAAAGTCACCCTGTGAATCTTAGATCTCGGTCACTAACAATGTTCTAGGGCACTCCCTAATACTTCACCACATTCTTCACAAACAAGTGGGTTGTCTCTTCCGTCGAGCAATTGATTGGGGCTGGGATGAAGGTAGCATACTTTGAGAATCTGTCCACTACCACCAAGATCATTTCATACTCCCCCACTTTTGGCAAAGAGGAGATAAAATCCATGGATACACTCTCCCATGACCTTTGAGGTACTAGCAACGATTCAAGCAACCTAAAAGGCTTATCTCTCTCAACATTGTCTTGTTGGCATATGAGGCACGTCTTGACATACTCTATCACGTCGTCCCGTATGCGTGGCTAGAAATACTGCCACTATAGCAATGCGAAGGTTCAACAGCATCCCCGATGGCCTACCCATAGAGTGTCATGATACTCCCTTATCAGTTTTCTCCTTAGTTCCTTAGACTATGGAACATATAATATGCCCCATTTTGTATGTAGGAGCCCGTCCTTGGTTCAAAATCTGTGTGTCTTGCCGCTCTCCACTAGTGGCCATAACAGTTTGGCTTGGGGATCTGTCTTGAGTCCCTCTCAGACATGGTCTAGCATGGTGTTAGTTGGGAAACACTCTGTTGTCCTTATTGTGTCAATGCCCCGAGTTTAGATTTGTGGCTCAAGGCATCTGCAAATGTGTTGGTTCATCCTAGCTTATACTTAAGTGCTAAGTCAAACTCTGATAAGAATTCTTGCCAATGAGTCTACTTTGAGGTTAGCTTCTTCTAAGTCATAAAGTGGGACACTGCTGCATTGTCTGTCTTAACAACAAATCTAGATCTAAGCAGATAATGTCTCCATACTTGTAGGCAATGTACCACAACTAGCAACTCCTTCTCTTGAGCTATGTAATGTTTCTTTATCTCAGATAGCTTCCTGCTCTCATAAGCCATGGGGTGATTGTCCTACATCAACACACCTCCAAGAGCATAGTCAGAAGCATCAATTTGAACTTCAAAAGGTTTAGTTAAGTCAGGCAGTGCTAGTACTAGGTTAGAGGCCACAACAAGCTTTAGTCCTTTGAATGCTTGGTGGCAAGTGTCTGACCATGCCCATGGTTAGTCTTTCTTTAACAAGTTAGTAAATGGTGCGTCCTTCCCTAAGTACCATATGATGAAACAACGGTAGTAGTTGGATAGTCCTAGGAATGATCGCAACTCACTCACACTGGTTGGCGGCTTCCACTCTTGGATGGCCCTGACCTTCTCCATGTCCATTTTTACTTGTCCCTTACCACCAACATGACCTAGGAACCTAATGCTCTCTTGTGCAAATGAGCATTTTTATTTCTTTGCATACAAGTGGTTCTTTCTTAGCAAGTTGAAGATAGTGCAGAGGTGCTCTACATGTTCCTCCAGGGTCGAATTGTAGACAACAATGTCATCAAGGTACACCACCACAAACTTGTCAAGGCAATCATGAAATATCTCATTCATTAGGGTGTAAAATGTGGTTGGTGCATTGGTTAGTCCAAATGGCATGACAAGGAATTCAAACCTGCCATATCTCATGACGTAGGTGGTCTTTGGCTCGTCACCTTCCGCAATGTGAACCTGATAGTATCTTGACCTCAAGTCCAACTTTGAGAAGTATTTGGCCCCTCCAAGCTAATCAAACAAGTTTGCAATCAAAGGGATTGGGTAGGTGTTTCTCACTATCACCTTTTATTCAAAGCCCGGTAGTCTACATAGTCTCAGGCTCCCATCATGTTTCTTTTGAAATAGCACATGCACCCTATAATGTTCCTTGGAGGGTGGCATGAAGCCCGCTTCTAGTAATCCATCTAACTGTTTCCGAAGCTTAGCTAGCTCCAGAGGAGCCATTTGGTAAGGGGCCTTAGTAGGTGCCTTCACCCAGGGATGATCTCTATTTGATGGTCAATGGTCGATGTGGGGATTAGTTCTTTGGGATTTCCTTGGGCATCATGTCCTTGAGCTCATCTAAGACCTTGCACACCACCTAAGGCACAGGGTCTGGGTTGGCTCCTTGATCTCTACCTTCAGTGCCACCAAGTAGGTCATTTTCCCTTTCCTCAAACCCTTCTTCAATTAGAGGGTTGAGATCAATTTCTCACCGTCTCTCTTGGAAATAGTAGGGATCATGCATGGAGTCTCCCCAAACATGGAAAGTGACTCCAGGTAAGACATGTGCATGACCTTGTTGTCTTGAAGGAACTCTATCCCCAAGATCACTTAAAAGTCATCCATTGGGATTGCCATTAGGTTGATATTCCATGTTTATGCTCCCAACACAATAGGGACTGATTTGGCTGTGCCATGTACTGGGAGGGCTGCCGAGTTGACAACCTTAATGTGGCTTGTGTCTTTCTCTAACTTCAAGCCGAGTCACCTCACTTCAGACTTGGTGACGAAGTTATTGGTCGCTCCCATGTCAATCATGGTCCGGGTGTCCTTCCCATTTATCTTCACATCGACAAACATGAAACCCCTAGATGTGGTCTTTTTGTCATCTACTTGGCTCTTTAGGGCATACAACAGTCAAAGAGCTCCCATCCTTGGGTCGTCTCCTTCCTCCTCTTCCCCTGAGGCCTCACCTGGTGTTGGGCTTGCTTGCAAGGCATTGAAGGCCTGCTTTGTGGGCATTCGGATACTCGGTGTGGCCCTCCACATAGGAAACACCTAATGATCTTAGGGCCTGTCATGACCGACGTCGAGCCCTTTGATGAGGAAGAGTCCTTGCTGTTGTAGGACTTCTCACCCCTTGTGACCTTGCCCTTGTTGGTGGCTTTGGCAGACTAGTTACCCCCATGATTAAACATTTTCTTCTTGTTAGGGGCATTAGTGCTATAGTCATTTAGTCACTCAGCCGCGGCTTATGCCGAAGCCAAGTCCTGCACCCGCTGGCGCTGCAACTCCATTTGTGCCCAAGGCTTGATGCCTTCTAGGAAGTAAAACAACTTGTCCTTCTCAAACATGTCATGGATGTCAAGAATGAGGGCTGAGAATTGCTTGACATACTCTCGCACCGTGCCAGTGTGTTGCAATCGACATAGGTTCCTACGGGCTATGTACTCCACATTCTCTGGGAGAAACTGGTTCTTGAGCTCTCTCTTCAAGTCCTCTCATGTGTTAATTGTGCACCGCCAATTCTGAATGTCATCATATCTAGTGCGCCACCACAACTTGGCATCACCTGATAAATACATGGTGGCCATCGAAACCTTGGTCTCTTCCGAGTCAGGCTTGACTACACGGAAGTATTGTTCCATGTCAAAGAGGAAATTTTCTAGATCTTTTGCATCACGTGCACATCCATAAGCTTTAGTTTCAGGAACTTAAACTCTCACTAGAGTCTCAGTCACACTAGTGTTCCCCGTGCCAACGACTCTCATAAGCAAGTTGACATAGGTGCTCAAATCCTCTATTTGAGTCCGAAGGGCTTCCACGGTGCCTTGCATTTCCTCATCGAGCACCTTGACTCCCACAAGTTGATGTTGTCCATCCTATAGGACATCTACCCATTGACTTAACTGATCTACCCTAGCAAGCACCTCATTTGTGCGCTCTGCCTGTGTATCTAGAGCATCCAATCACTACTTGGTGGTAGCGTTTCTAACCATGTCATCTTATCCTACTCAAACCTAGCTCTGATAGCAATTGTCACGGACATCCTTAGTTTAACGCTTTTGTTTGGCACTTGCCTCGCCCCTATAACACAAGTCAACCTATGCTAAGCTAGCCACGCCAAGTAACACTACACTAAGCAAGCAACGACAAAGACAAATAAGGAAAGACAAGCCAAACACACATACAACAAGAAGGAAATGAGCTATTGCATTGCATTAATAAGAAAACATTACAACCCTAAAGCTAAAGGGGATCACCAAGCATAGTGTGTAGCAACATTGAGCCATGTCAACCAAAGGGGCAAGGTTTTGAGGCTACACTCCTTGAAGACTTGTCACTCCCCTACAAGGGGGATGCTAAGCCTCTAGGGCATTGCTAGAAGGGAACATCCACCCCCTAGAAAATCATACTAGACTTATTTACAATAATGCCATTAGGCCATATTTACAATAATGTCACTACGCAACAAAAGGGTAAAAAAACTAAGTGTCATTGGCCATGGCCATGCAAACAGCACTAGACAAAATGACCATGACAACGTGGTGCCCACACGGCCTACACACAGCCTTCCTATATGTCCCATGCGCCCTGGCCGCGTGCCCTACATGCCTAGCGCCTACCAATAGCCCGTGTGGCCTCGATTGGTGTCGTGCCTTGCCCAGCACTCCCATGTCATCTCTTGTCCCCTTGTGTGTCCACTTGCTTTTGGTTGCAATCATGTCCTTTTATCCCATTTCTCCATGTCCCAAAATGGTGTCCCCTCATGTCCTTGGATACACTAACACTTATGTCCCACAAAGGTGTCCCTGGCGACACCAACACACCAATGTTTTTGAAATGGTGTCCCTTTGTGTCCCTGGGTACACCAACACCTCATTTACCCTAGAATGGTGTCTCCTCGTGTTTCGACCTTGAAAAAAAATCTAAATTTAAAAAATATATATAAATGACTTATAATAATGTTTTTAACCTAGTAAGATCTAGTTTGACTAGATTTGGATCATACAAACCCGGTTTAACCCAATATGAACCTAACTAACCCAATTTGATCGGTACTTGATCAGTTTGACTAGGGTTAACTTGATTTGCTAGGGTTGACCAGAAATGACCTAATAAACCTGATTTAACTAAGGTTGTCTAGTTTTGACTAGGGTTAACCAGGTTGACCAAATTTAACCTGTTTTGATTAGGGTTGATTAGAGCTAACTAGTTTAACTAGGTTTGACCATATTGGACCTGGTTTGACCCAATTTGACCAAGGTTGACCAAATTTGCTAGGGTTAACCAAAAATAACCAAATGGACCCAGTTTGACCAGGGTTGACTAGATTTAACGAGGTTGACCAAAGTTGACAAAATTTAACTAGATTGACGAGAGTTAACCAGTTTAACTAGATTTAATCAAAGTTGACCAGGTTAACTAGTTTGACTAGGGATGACCTGTAACACCCCATATTATGGTTTGAGGGTAAAATGGTAATTTTATATTATAAGGGTAAATTTGTCCTTTTATATGTTTAAATAGATCATTTAAGTAGTGAGGAACCCATTAGACTAAGCTAGAAGTATAAGACCCAAGTTAGGCCTCGAACTTATCAAGTGCGAAAGTTATCATAATTTCACATTTGGGGTACCTTTATGGGCCCCTTGATAAAAATCCCAAGATAATTGTGGATCATGCCATACCTTGATGAAAAAATCTATAAGTCTTCTTTCCATAAAAATAAATGGTGTATAATTATGAGTTTCCTAAAAGAAGTTATGCCCATTTCACCACAAGGTGTCTGTGCTGACAGGCTTGTGTATTTGGGGTAAATTCTTGGGCCTACTGACATAAATCCTGAGGTAAATATAGTATGATACATACATTTCTAGAAAGGTATGGAATTCTAGTTTCTAACCCAACAAATGGTTTGTAAAAAGGAGTTTTCTAGAGAAAGTTATGGCCATTTTAATGCGACAGGGTCAAACCTGAAAAAAAACATCTGGATGGATTTGACCTATGCCAGATGGATCCACACTTAGTGGATCGATCTGACCACTATCTGGATTGATTCGGGATCTCAAAGATTTACAAAAATCTTCACAGAACAACGCCAGATCAATCTGGTAGCCTTGCGGAATGATCCGATACCTCTTTGGATCGATCCGACACCCTTCAGATCTATCTGAATTGACCCAGATAGTGATTTTTTGGGAAAATTGATATTTTTTCATTTTGGGGAGTGCGGGATCCCTCCAACTCAACCCAAAGCCCTATAAATATGATAAAGAAACCCTAATGGCCTCATTTTACACCAAAAGAGAAAGAGTTAGAGAAGTTTAGGAAAATTTGGAAGCTAAGTGTGGGAGTTCTTCCCCAATTGGGTAAGTTCTCTTCCAACTTTGAAAATATGCTAGAATAAGTGTTCTTCTTTTTAGATTTAGCCTAAGTAAGCATGCATTTCTATTTTCTTATCTAGGTTTATGTATTCTAACCATGAAATGCTTTAGTTTTTTTAGAGGAAAGAGGGGTTGGCAAAAGCCAAGAGATTTTGGAGGAAGATCCTCTGGTACATTGAAGGTTTGAGTTTCTGGTGAGTGGATATTCAGTTCATGCTCACTTTTTTATTCTTAGGATCATAGATTTGTACAAAATGATCTTGGATTTTGTGGTTCTACATCTATTCTTTGTGAGCTTGATTACTTTATTATGTAGAACCTTGATTTCATGGATTGTGTGAGTGGATATGTTGTTTATGTTACACTTTCCCCTTCCTAGGTTCATAGAAAAGTGTTTATACTCTATGTTTGCTAAGATTTATGGATTTTAATCTCTATGGAAATGATTGATGAGAAAATATGCATTTTATGCACACTTTCTTCTCCTAGGATGTTAGATTGGATGGTTGAGAGTTTGTATTGGTTGATTCATCTCTATTTATTCTTGAGTAGGTTGATTTTTTATAATGAATCAGAGTCCTATGATGTGAGCATGATAGTTGGTAATTTCTTTGTTAGATTATTTGATCTCTTAGGTTATGGAGTTGTGATCTTGTGAATGGAGCTTCGTGGAAGGGATTAGACGGTCTCTATTCCATGTGATGAAGTTTGGGGGCTTGATTCACCTATGTTGTGGAGTGTGGAAGGCTTCTTATGGTGAAGATTGAGTTTTCCATTTTATTTCCTTTGAATTCATTAATTCTTACACTCTACATGCTTGATAAAAAGTTTCTCACAGATTTTCCATGTTTATGTGTTTCTTAGATGTCTTTGGATTCCTTGCATGAACTTATTGTACTCTTTAGTGAATTCCATCATATATACATATTGTCCTGTAGCAATCTATGATATTCTACGGATTCCCATGATATGACCTTAAAACTCATGTGTTAATACATTAGGTTTGCATTATTTGGGAACTCTTGGTGGCATGAGTATGGTTTACTTTGATGATTCCAAAGGGCTTCTCACTGATACTCTTTCATAAGTTTTGGGAAAAATGTGAGATATTCGTTCATATCATTTGTAGCATTCAACATGACATGGTTTCACTAGCATGAACATCACATATGTCTTAGGGTGTGTATAGGCATCTATACTTCCATGTTAGTGTCGAAACATATATGTGATTTATCTCTTTGGTTTTTTGGAACTATTTATGGATAAGTACATATGGATATCTTTCATATGACATATTTACGTAGGAGTTATTTTACTAATACATGAGTATGGATTTTGGTGTTGGTTTTGGAAATGGGGATTTGGACTGATATACCCCTAAGTGGGATGGTGCTTGAGCGATGACCGCCATTAGGCGAAGGGGCTATCTACTTGTCTAGTGACCGTCATTTGGCGAAGGGACACAAGATGTCCAATGATGGCCACCATTGGCGAAGGGACATTAGTTGTCTAGTGATGACCACTCTGAGGCGAAGGGACTATACATTTTCCCAGTGATGACTGCCAATTGGCGAATGGACACTAGTTGTCTAGTGATGACCACCCTTAGGCGAAAGGGGTTATACATTTACCCAGTGCTGACTGCCAATTGGTGAAGGGACACTAGCTGTCTAGTGATGATCGCCCTTACGTGAAGGGGCTATACATTTGCCCAGTGATAACCACCAACTAGCAAAGAGACACCAGTTGTCTAGTGAGGACCGCCCATAGGTGAAGGGACTATATACTCGTCCAATGAGTTCAGGTACCCAATCACCGGGTCACATTAATAGGTGAAGATGGCCCTAATGCCCCAATATATGCTATATGATATGTTATGTTGAAGACCCTTATGTGGGTTATGTATTTTGGTTCATTAGAGACTCTTGCATGACTTATGTGATTTGTTTTACCGCAGACCCTTACATGGGTTATATGTTTTGGGTGTGACAGAGACTCCACACGCTTTATTTACATTGGGCTTCATTATGTGATAAAGACCTCTTATGGGTTGACATGTGGCAGGTAGTACTTGGCATGAGGTATATAGCACTTGGCATGTACATATAGTATTTAGTACGTGGCATATGTAGGATTCAGTCTAGTTCACTTTGGACTCTCTTATGGTTATCTTGTGACATGTGTATATTCACTTCA
>JAOXJP010204311.1:0-12006 GCA_025762735.1 Platanus orientalis
GGGATATATAACATCATCTTTTATGATACCATGTTTATTGATCAATGGCTTGGAACCATGTAATTGGCTAAACAAATCGCAGTTGTATTCTTCTACAACATTATTATTTACAAGGACTGGTCGAGGATGTTGTTCAATAATGTTAAAAAGGGCTGGTCGAGGATGTGAGTTTTCCACAACTTGGGGCGTGTATTTAGAGTCTTAAGACATCAGAGCTGACCTGGTCTTTGGATATCTTTGTCAGTCAAAAGCTCTGATATCCTATTGATATCTTATACAAACTAAATGTTTCGAATAAAATCTACAACGCATAATTGATGATCTATGGCTCTCTTGTGATCAAATAGGTCATCTTATTACAATGCTTTTAGTTCATATAATAACTAATCGCATGGCGTTAATATATTATTATATCCTACTTAGCTACATTTTAATGTTGGCTTTCTCTTAAGGCCCAGCAAGTAGAAGGGAAGAATGGAAATGTTTGTCATTGTTGAACGTTAGAAAGGGAGGGTATTTTCTTATAGAAAGGAAAAGATAAGGTCTTCACTCTTCATGAGAATGGCAGACCTTCATTAAGGGGTCATCTGATTCATCTAATGAGAAACTAAAATGCAGGTTTGCGAACAGCTATGAACATGATGGCTGAACCAATTCGATTGACTGAGCATCATTAATGATTTATTGGGGTCATCCAAATAGAAATTATAATTCATGTTCCAGCAAATAAAAAAAATACAAGTTTATATACCTGAAAATGATGATATGGCCAAAGTTGTTTTATAATATAGAGCAAAGATTCATATTGACGGTGGTTAAGAAATCATTCAATAAAACATTTTAAATATCTACAATAAGCTCGGCATTTTGTAGAAAGTTTCACTGAGAATTATGTATAATAAGATGTGATTAGTTTGAACACGCATAATTGATATTAAAAAAAAAAAGTTTGAACACGCATACATATGTGTAGCATACTATTTGACTACTATTGCTCAAAACATGTTCTACCAAAAAATAAATAAAATTAAAAAATTGCTCATGACAAGGATTTTAATTAGCAAGTTACAATTAAGTCATAAGGTTTCTTCAATCACGAATTCTAGATCATCATTATCCTTTTCACAAGAAACCCATTTTGACTTTAAAAGCTGTAAACTTTGTTCATAACACACCCGGAAAGAAACCAACTTTTACTTTGGTAAGAAGGTATAAAACACATTTTATGATTTTTTTTTAAAGTAAACTAGTTATATATATATAACTAGTTATAAAAAATGGCTAGTTTTTTTTTTATAAGAAAGATACAACTATAGTAACTTGCTATTCCTTTGTTTCTAAGTGAGTTTCCAGGCTAGGAATAAAGAAGAACAGTAATTAACTTATCTAAGGTCTAAAAATCCATGTTTTCCAGTATACCAAGATAGGTATCCGGTTATTGAGTCGATGTATTGTCTTTTAATCTATTGCATTCGCCGTTTTATAAAAAATTTAAGGCTTTGCTTGAGCTGATCTATTGTATTTCGATTGAAGACTTTATTCGAGATGGTTGGAAATATCACCCTGGATTCCGTACACACAAAATCCGTGCACAATACATGTGTAGGGTCTGGGAACATTCATATCAACATTAAAAAGTGATCAGTAAGTGCATCAAAATTGTAAATCATTTTTCAATGTTAACGTGAATGTTCCCAAATCCCAACACATACATTATATACAAATTTTGTGTATACAAAAGTTTGGTCAATTTTATGTACACAATAATCAGCAAAAACCATGATGTCTGATAAAGGGTGTACTAGTATATACAGGAATTGAAGTTGGTTGTTGTAAAGTATCTCTCTCCTTTCTGACTGTTATTATGCAAAGGAATAAAATGTTCTGTGATGAAATTATGTCTGTAGTGTGTGGTGAATGATTGGTTAAAATGTGTTGTGCTTGGGGTTAAAAACGCCCTAAAAAGTGTTCAGATGAAAAAGTAGGTATTCAAAAAGAGACATCAAATTCAAAAATTCATTACGTGTCAATCGATGGCACACTTATAAAGGCCGTGTCAACACAGACAATCATTCTCCGCATAGAAACCCAAAAAAGATTTTTTTTAGTTATCTTTTTTTTTTCACACATTTTTTTATTACAGACCATTTGTTTTCTAAAAAATTATTGAAAATTACCGTCCAATCCACTCAAACCCGTATAAATTCATCACTCCTGCAATGCATAACAAACCATTGGAAAGTGGCAATTGAAATGACCAAAAATACCCATGCAAATGACCAGGACCACTCTCACCCAATGGCCAGCCTCTCCTACATAAATAATAAATAAAATTCTCTGTTGCCAACCGCTACTATGTAAAAAAACAAAATAAATAAATAGGAGAGGCATATGCTATTGAGTAAGAGACATGTATGACAGATCACTGCATTACGGGCACCACCAATATTTTAGTCTACCAATATGAACACGGTTTCTTACCTGGATTGCCCACTTCTTTTTAAAAACCAAAAAGAGGAAATACAGCTTGTGTGGTATCCTGTCGGTGTGTTTCTTCTAAGAACATTCAACTTGAAGAGACAATATTGGTTTGCAAATGTCCTTCTCTCCTGTTCTAAAAGGCTACCAGTGTCCTTGGGATACTCAAGCCCTTCCAACCTTCTCCTTTTCTTTCTTTATTTTGTTTTGGTAGTCACAAGCCCTTTATCTTCCCACTAGTTTTAAATTCAACGGCAGGAAATGAAGTCCGAATAAACAAAGCAACAGATCTCTCTCTCTCTCTCTCTCTCTCTCTCTCACACACACACACACACAGTTTCCACACCCACCCTATGGAGAGTGACCGAGACAAAGACAGACCTTTTTGACTGGCGTTGTTGAAACCCATCTTTCAATCCCTGGCATGATTTCCTCTGACCAACACCACAAACCGCTTTCCGCACAAAAACATGACTTGCCCCATAAGTTCCTACACCCATTAACACATTGTTTATAGCCTCCGCCTTCATGACCCAACATCCATATGATAAGTGTAGGTGTGCTACTATCAACCTGAGGTGGATTGCCCCCAATACACCATACGTATTATTCCATCCATTTCATCTCAAATTCGCTTCATTTTTGTGATGGTTCCCACAAACTTGGAATCAAGAAGTCCATCAAAAACTTCTGACGCCAAACCCGAAACGGAATGTGAGTAGTCCACGTGTGTATGGGGGTCACTTGAATAGGCAATGGCCCACATGCACAAGCATGGCATTAAATCCACATGTGATTGATATTACAATCTCTCTTGCTCTCCGATTGGTACTAACAACAAACACATCAGTTCCCATGTGAACTAACTCTACCCACCAATACTTGTAAACGAGACCTATAACCACACGAAGATGTACCATAAATTTCCTGCTCTGACTATTCAAACGCTTACCAAAATGGGGGCTGTAATGACTAATGAGTTTTCAAACTGACAACCAGTAGTACCAAGAAACACCAAATATTAAACAAAGCAGAGTGAGGGAGCCAAAGACAGGTGGGATTAACTGTTTATGCTGCTTTCTGTTTTTTGGTCTGTTTCTTGGCTAAAACAAAATCATCGTCTGATTCACTCTCCGAGCTGTCATCCATGCTCTTGCGCTTCTTGGACTGCTTTGACACAGTTTTGGACTCCACCACGGTCTTTTTCTTTGCTGGGGAAGCTGGGGACGATGATGTTTTCTTCACAGTAACAAACTTCGTCGTTTTCTTAATGGAGGCAACAGCTTTCATTGGCGAACCGAGCTTCTGTTGCTGGTTCTTCTTCAGTTTCTTCTCGTAAATTTTCCTTGCCTCCTCCAAAGGCAGCAACCCACTCTCCATCATCCTGTGATCGCATTATGAGTAAAACTTTGCCAACTAATAACATTTATGCATGTGGAGACCAAACATAGAAGTGTGTATCAGTTTAAATATCCATAACTGAAATTAGTGTCTGGAGCTGAATGTTTTATACCCACCACACTGATATAATGATTTTTGAAGTTGGGGGATGAGGGGTCTCCTACAGTTTCACAAAGATGCTTCGAACCCATCAAGACCAAGAATTCAATTGGTAAACCAATGCACTAACGTTTTCCAATAAGAAACAGGTCAGGACAAGTGTTGGAACAATTGGGGGAGAGACAAGCGACTTTAAGATCACAGTAGACATACACCCTAGTTATGGATGACAGTAGGAGGTCCAAGTATATGTTGTTCGCCAATGATATTGTTTTGATTGACATGATAAGAGGGGTAAATGTCATAGTGGAAATGAAAGGATGTTCTAAAATCATAAAATTTTAAGACAAGCCGGGCTAAAACAGAATATATTGAATTCAATTAAAATAAGGTAGAAACAAGGGAGTAGTTAAAATTGATAACCAAGAGTGACCTATTTCATTATATCGTTTCAATCATCCATAAGGAGTGAGAGATTGAAGAGGATCTTGCACATAGAATTAGAGGAAGATGGATGAAGTAGAGAGGCGCTTCTAGAGTGCTGTTTGATAGACTAATGCCATTAAAATTGGAGTAAAAAATTAATAAGACAACTATAAGACTAGACATGCCTGCAGCCAATAAACAATATATACATAAAATAAAATAAGTTTAGCTGAAGTGAAGATGTTGAAATGGATGAGCAGAAAGACTAAAGCATAGAATCCTAAATGAATGCATTCACGGGTGCTTAGGAGTAGTACTAATAGGTGATAAATGAGGAAATTCAACTGAGATGGTCCGATCGTGTGCAACAATGACCGATCACTGCACCAGTGAGGAGTGAGATGGTGCAAGTTGAAGGCATTAAATAGGGTAAGAAAAAGGCTTAAATAGACTTGGGTTGAAGTAATGAAGAAATACATGGGTGCTTGTGATTTCATGGCAGATATAGCCTTAAATAGAGTGGAACGACAGAACAGGATTCATGTAGCCAAACCCATGTCGATGGAATAAGGACAGGACCACAAACATAAAGTGATGAGGATTGTAGTTCTAGAGGAAGCAGCCCATGGCCACCCTTGGACCATGGGAATTTTATTGGTTTTGGGCCTAAGCACTACAAGGGGCATGGGGTGTAACATCATGTAATTACAGAACCGTAAATAAGTCTTATTGGCATGATGGTAATTAAATGAGAGAATAAATGAGGGGAACTATGGCTGGCCGGCTGGTATCTTATGGGAGCTCTTAAGATCTCTTAAAAGTTTCCTAAAGTGGAAAGTCTAAGTAGATGATTCCTAGTTTCTATTTAGTTAGTAGGTTGACTTTTTTAGAAAGTAGCATATTTTATGTTAGTAACTAGATGTTTTAAGTTCTTGGGAATTTCTATTTCTTAAAAGACAGATTCTAAAGAGATTGTAATGTTACTAAACATCCAAAATAGCTTGTATTGGCCTATAAATAAGGCCTAACCGATTGGCATAGTAGCATGAGTTATTGAATTAAATCAAGTTGTTGTATAGTAGTTGTCTTCTCCTCCTGGGTTGAGGCTGGGCTTCGCTATCTTTTTTCTCTTTCTTTCAATACTTTCAAACACTGCTACTATTACTATTATTGATCAATCAGCTACTACTACTAACTGCTGTGGTACAAGTCAATCAATTGCTACTGTTGCTGCTGCTGTCTATAAACTCAAGGCCTACATTGGTGTTCATATTGGATTGTGCAAGTGTTGATAACTGCTGGGTTCTAAAAGCGTTTACTACTACAACTAAATCCTATTGCTACCTATGATTTAAGTACTACTACCTGATTACTTACACGCCTAGAGAAGTGCCTATCCTCTGTTTATTTCTTCTGAGTTCTATGGGATACTACTACCCTTGGTATCAAATGTCTCGAAATGTCTTATAGGTCTGACATATGTTCATGTCTACCATGACCGACATGAAATATTACCTACACTGACAGGAAACATTAACTACATTATAAAACTTCAATCTCTAGTCAACGTGATATACAATGTTGATGTGTTAAGCGAATATTCCTCTTTCGCAATGCATTATTGCCTAATGTGACATTGTGTTGTTATGCTAAAAAATCATATGAAAAATGATAAATTCCAAAGAAAATAAGAGGGAGGGGAAAAAGGATAAGAGAAGAAAGAAGAAAAGGAAAAGAATCTACTTGTTCCCTATGTTTATCCAGTTAGATTATATTATGTTTATCAAACATTCTGTACCAATATATTTATCCCAAAAAAAAAAAAAACTATGTACCAATATCATAATAAATGCAGTTATATTTATTAAAAATATTTAATCCAAGTGCATTAAAATGAGCTATAATTATGTATTAAAATAAGCCATCATTCCTAATGAATCTATTTGTTCCCTTATATAGTTAAATTACAATACGCTTCCTAAGTTTCCACAATTTTTACAATATTTCTTTCTGGCATTTCCGATATGTCTTATTTAGGCCCGAACGACATTTCAACCAACATCGACATACCCCATGGCTGATTAGTGAAGTGAGGTCCCATCTTCTCTTCTTTTCTTTTCTTCTACTATCTATCTCTTCTCAAAACCTTCAAGTCCATCGATAACTACCGTTTCTGATCATGATTCCATTGAAAAAATTCTTTGTTGAAACTATATAACCAGACCTGAGTTCATATAAGTGCAATTCTCGGAATAGTCTGAAATTTTGAGGGTTGATTACTCTTCTATAAACCTGTGTGCCTGTCTAATTTCAGCCTAATCAGACTACCCTAGCCTAGGTTTTTTGATAATTTCCTACCTACTGTCCTGTTTTCCAGAAGCTAACAGATTTTAAGTTTATTCTTAATCAAGTGTGACAATTAAGTCAAACTTTGGGCCCATTACCCACAGGATACTCTAGGGCATTGCTACCCCATCTTGCATCACAAAGTGGTCAAAGTTGAACTGCAGCAAGAACAACAACATGATTCTAGCCTACTATTACAAAGGAAGAAGGGATGTGACCCAAGATTAGATCATTCGTCCACATGGTGTAACTTTATTGAGTTGCATAAAAACAGGACAGTACCATGGATACAAAGTGGTCAAAGTTGAACTCCAGCAAGAAATACCAACATGATTTTAGCCACCTATTTACAAAGGAAGAAGGGATGTGGCCCGTGATTAGATCATTTACCCACATGGTGTAACTGCATGGGTTATCCACATTAGCCAGCTAAACCTTTGGTTCAAAATTCACATCACAGGGCTAATAATGTTGGCAGGGAAACAGAACCTTTTATTTTTCAAGGAATAAATGAGAATTTTATTGAGAGATGAGAAAAGAAGTACATTGAATATAAGGGTTAAGAGAAGACCTGGGGTCATAGGATATAAGGGTCAAGAGAAGACCCCAAAAGAGAAAGATGAGCAGGTACAATGTCATCATTACGAAAAAAAAGTCCAAGTCAAGGTTGATTTTTATGGGAGTCACTGTGCTCCTTTACCATGGCAGTTTACTGCATCAACCTAGCTAAAATTTAGTTAACACTAGTTGGAACTTACCAATCCACTTGGACTGCAAGCTGATAAGGATGAACGAACTTCATAGCTTAAACACTTCACTAAAATTTGCATTTAGTATAGTAAGTATGAAAACATTATGATGTAGGAGTGAAGTCAGTTGAGCAATTTAGCACAACAGTTCCCAATACCCAGTTGACTAAGTTGGATAAGTGAATACAACTTTGGAAAACTAAGCTTAAAAATATTAATGCTTAAATATGAAAATTCTACAATGTATGCATCAAGTTAGTCGAGGGATTTGACTCGGTACCTACCAAAACCCAGTTGACTCAGATAAGAAGATAGAACTCGAGCAATTAAGACCACACCAAAATGATTAGATAAGCCATATGATCTTTGGAGAATTAGGAAATCATTATGCCCTTGAACCATATCTGCATGGTCACTCTTTTATCACCCTTAAGCTTCCATTTTCCCAATGAGGTGCTGTACAACAATAATTACCTCCAATCTCCAGACACAAATACATGTTCTGAAGGGGGGACAGAAGAGGTTGCAGCTGTCAGTGGTAAATGCATGATAAAAGATACAAGGGACAAGAATACTGGACTCAGTAAAAAAAAAAAAAGACGAAACCCAGTTTTTTCCTGACATCATCACAGCAATAACATAATTCAACTGTTGCAATTTTTTCAACTTGAAAGCTGATCATGTTAAAGGATCTCAGCTGCTACTGGTAGGATAATAGAAAGATCTGGCATCTAAATAATGGCTAAGAAAATCAGAAGGGCAATGCTCCAGATTTCTATTTGTCACTCGAACAAGAAGAATCATTTTTGTTCTCTAACCCAAATACAAAATTGTGCTTGATGCCATGGAGAACTTCATAAAACGCCTGCACATTTGCTAGCAAGTATCTAAAAATGAGGGAAACATCTATTGTATACCAAGGTTTTCAACTAACAATCTTGGATGTGGCAATTCTTTATGAAATCAGTCATTTTTGTAGGAGAGTCAATAACTCTACCCTGCTAACATTTCCCACATCTATAGGCCCCAAGAAAAAAAGAACCAATGAGCACCAATTCCTGAAGGCCTCAGGTTCCCTAATGAGCACCCATCAAAATTATGTCTGACTATGCTCTCGCTAGGGGGCGCTAAAAAGATGGACACAAACATCTGCATGGGTGGAGGAGCAAGCAACCAGATACCAGTCCCTCAAAACAGTCTTAGAAGATCCCTTTGAATAGCTCAACAGTGACAGCCCAATAACCTGTGCTAATGGAGATCCTGTCGGTCACATCCTGATAATGGCTGAATCTGTCCTGAAAGAATCTAGCATTCCTTTCTTCCCATTTAGCCCAAAGAGATGACACGATGAAATTTCACCACAACAGCTATCTCTTTTACCAAAAGAGGTATATATTGCCAGCATCAGAATAGATCAAAAACATCTTTTGGGATTACCCAGTTCACACCAAACAGATTCAGGAAATGAGTCCAGATTCAAGCCAAGGTGTAACTAATGAAGAGATTGTCTACAGATTTCCCCATATACCATACACACGGCATATACGAGGAAGGATCATCCAACCTTTCCAGCCCCTATGAAACATATCATGTGTAATATTTTCTTGTGAGCAACCTCCCACCTAAAGGTCTTAAAATTTGGGAGAACCAGGAACTGCTAAAGAATTTCAAAAGGAAATGAGCCATTATTTAGGACTAATTTGGATGGAGCCTCAAAAAGATTTCGAGAGAAAATAACCATTAAAATCAACAGACCATACCCTCTTACCCTGCTCATCCTGAGGAAAGAAAATGTCCCTAAGGGCTTTCTAAGAAAGGATATGATTTCCCTTGCTTCGTGGTCTCTCGAACCCCTTCTAAAACTTAAATTCCATGACATGCCTAATGGGATAGAAGAGAAAGTTGAGATAGACTGATCTGTTCAAGTGGAAGCAAAAATCTACAAATTTAATGACAGATGAATTAGCCAGAACGGCTGTGTCTATACCTAGTTAAATGTGTGGGCCAAGAATTCCTTTCTAATAGATGATATTGTAATCTGGACCTTGGTTCTCAACTTCCTTTCAGGGCAGTGGCCTTGTTTGCATCTGTGTTCCATTGATTTTTTTTGGTTAAGGATCCATGCTCCATTGATTATAACTTATAAATTTCTGTTATTCATTAAATAATATAAAAAAAAAAAAAAAAACCTGAAACCAAACATATTGTGTAGAAACCTATATATACATAGCTAGCATAGGTAATTACGAGGGATAATATTTTTTTGGTGGGAAAAAACACTTGTCAGAAAAAGATTTAGATGGCAGAAAAGCACAGATGGAAAGGATACTTAAATAGACAAAATACTACGTGCACTATGGCCTGAAGTTGAAAGTCAAGCCACAAGACAGACTCATTAGCACCTCAAGAAAGGAAAAGTCATGGCTTGATTTGAAGCTCAAGCATCAAATGATGTATTTTGCAAACCCAACCTGTGTCAGGTGGTGAGCTTCACATTAAACCTTGTCTCATAGGTCAAATTTAGAGCAAAAGAAAAGATCATAAGTTTGACAAGTACCAATTTGGCACATTCAGCACCATAATCTACGAGAATAGTTACCATTGGATCCATTTTTTAGTGCCTTAATAGAATGTGTAACTCGGAAGATTGGTGCATTTTGATGTGGACATTGAAGATCAAGTGGGACCCACACATGGCTTGGTGGGGTCCACACATGGAGGGCCACCTTGTCACATAACATGGAGTTCATAGATTTTTTCTTTTCTTTTTTTTTTTTTGATAAATGAAAAGACTTTATTAGAAAAGGGGACAAGGCGTCCCAGAAAAAGAGGAGCATACAAGGAAAGGAAACCGGTCCAACACAAGAAGCAACTCAAACTAAGAAATTACACCCGATTATCTCCTCCCAATCTCTCTTAACGACAGATAGTGATAAAAGATCACAATCTCTACATTGAATGACCCATAAGAGAATGAGGTCTTTAGCCCTTTGATATACTCTAAAAGAAAGCTCCACATACCCCTCGAAAATCCTTCTATTCCTTTCCAACCATATAGACCAACACACCACTGCGGGAACTAGGCTCCAAATCCGATTTTCCCTTGCTGAAAAGGCCTTACCTTTCCAGGAAAAAAGAAGGGAGTACAAATCTACAGGGACAACCCACCGTATCCCAAAGTCCCTAAAGATCCCAAACCAAACTTCCCACACAAAGGAGCAATGTACTAAAATGTGAGAAGTAAACTCCCCATCCACCTTGCATAGACAATAGATATCAAGAAGAGGTCTTTCCTTCTAAGCAAGTCTATAATCTGAATTCTACCCAAAGAAGCTGTTCACATGAAAAATTAAACATTTGGGGGAACCGGGGGGTACCAGATAACTTTCCATGGGCCTAAGATGTCCGCATGTCTACCAAAGAGAAGGGCATAGGATCGCACACTGAAACGACCATCAGAAGAAGCTGCCCAAACTTTCCTATCCTCCTCTTCGGGATTAAGAACTACCCACTCGAGTCTTACCATGAGAGCCACAATGTCCTGAACTTCCCAATCAAACACCTGTCTCCTAAGAATAGGATGCCAAGAAGGAAGATTAGAACAGAAATCCAAATAATCCTGAACAAGAGCCTCTGGATCGACTGCCAAAGAGAAGACTGAAGGGTATACCCTTTGGAGAGGATTCTCATCACACCATCTATCCTTCCAAAATTTGGTCTTCGCATCATTACCCAGATCAATCCTCAACCCGCTTTCAAAATAACCAAACAAACGCATAATGTGTCTTTCCAGGGACTAAGGCCATAAGACCCGTGGGAGGGGCAAGGGTCCCCGTTAGGAAGGACACCATGACTCCTCCAAACACTATCTTCTTCCCTCCCAAACCTCCATAACCATTTACAAAGGAGAGCCTTATTCATCACTTCCATACTACGCAACCCCACACCCCCTTTAGATTTGGGAGAGCACACTCAGTCCCAAGCCACCAGATGAAGCCCCTTATCATTCCCTCCCCCTTTCCACAAGAAATCATTTTGAATCTTCTCCATTTGAAGAGCCACTTGAGTAGGAATAATGAAAAGGGATAAGAAATACACCGAAATGCTAGCCAATGCGGCCTTAATTAAAGTGACTCTCCCGCCCCAAGAAAGGAAATGAGCTTTCTAACTAGCAAGCTTCTTACGCATCCTATCCACCACCGGATCCCAAGCACTCCTGTTCTTAAAACAAGTTCATAAAGGGAGCCCCAACTAACAAATAGGGAGAGCACCCACTTGGCACCCAAGATCAGCTACCAACACCTCAAGATTTGGCACCTCACCAATCCCAATGAGATGACTCTTGGACAGATTCATCCTCAAACTCGACACCGCCTCGAAGCAACGCAACACACACCTTAGATAACAGATCTGCACTTGATTATTGCTACCAAGAATAAGAGTATCATCCGCATACGGTAAATGGGAAACCATTACCCCCTCCCGCCCGACGCTAAAACCATCAACC
>JAOXJP010204322.1:0-12006 GCA_025762735.1 Platanus orientalis
ACATTCTGATTGGTATGCTGAGATTTCTAAGGGTTTTGTTTGCTGCTTCCTGAGTTTCCAGAATTGATACATTTCAGTGTGATTCATTTATGTGGTTTAATCCTCTTCTTTAGCATTCTTTGAGCCCATTACCTGCAGGTGGGTTTTACCCATGCCCATCCTGCATCAGTTAGTTTTAGTTTTTTCTAGCTATCTTGTTGTCCATGCTTCTTAGCTCTTTTTATTGAATTATGTTTTTATGCTTGTAAACTGCAGGTTTCAAAGGACATCAAATATGCTGATAAGCAGCCAATTGTACCATGGGGCCCAAGGTACTTTTCATCACATATCTAAATGATCTATCTCATATATGATGTAGGATATCATGGAACTACATTAATCAATTAAGAACAAAGCCTAAAGAATGGTTCTTGAATGTTAAAGAATGCTGAAAATTGAATAAATCAAATCTTTCAAAGAACATAAGCAATAATTTAAAACTAATTCAAGAATGGATCAAAGATGCAAAGAGAAGCAAGAAATTGGAGAGAATTTAAAGAAAGAAATAAGGAAATTGGAAAAATGCCAAAAATCCCTAAATTCGGAGATTTCAATTTTTTGGTGGGGACACCATGAGACATGCAGCCACCCCCTTGTTTTTTGGTGTATTTTATATTTTTGAAATAAAATTTACTAGAAAACTAAGGTATGGGTGCACGGTTAAATGGGTGGCGATTTAGGGTTTAAGAAAAAGGTAAATTCAAGAAAGATGGAAATGGGATTTACAAATTGGGGAAAATGATATAGAAAGGTTTGTAGGGATGTAGGAGGGTTAGGTTTAAAAGGGATTGCGTTTTTATGGAATGGTTAGAGAGTAATTGGAAAAGTTGGATTGCTGGATAATTTTACTGATTACAAGATTTAGTAAAAAAGAAGAGAGAACAAAGAGAAAAGATGAGAAAATTGATGGGCGATATGGAATAGCAAAGAAGGATGTAAAAGAAAAAAGAAGATAGAGATTAAAAGAAAAAAGAAAAATTAACTTTTCTATAGAAAACTTAAAGAAGAGAGAAGAAGATTGAGAGAAGATATGATAGAATAGTGAAGAACGGAGATAAAGAAAGAGCAAGAAGTATAAGAACTCACATAACTGTGAGAGATGGAGAAGAGAACCAGCCCATGAGCTGTCCAAAAACAAAGTTCTTTATTTCAAAATCCCAACTGATTGTACAAGAGGCTTGACAGTCTATTTATAAAAATAAAATAAAAAAATTCAAAACTGGACTAAAATACCCCTGGTACAACCAGCCTTGGAAAGCCCCAGAAACATATGAAAAAAATATACCGAACAACCTTAAAACTCTTCTAATTTAGCTCTAAACCTTTGATTCCTAATGGTTTTAGTGGCCTTATTGAAATTCCGGTCACAAGTAATCCTAGAGGGCGGTGGGTGAATAGAATTTATTAATTTACTAAAAATTCTTTATCTATTAAGCCCACTTTTAGATTCACTTAGATTTATCTTTTAATATGTAGTGTAATATCACACAAGTAAATCTAGTATCTATGAACTTATTATAGATCACTGTTCTTCATCATGCACTATAGTGTTACCTATAGTAGAGTGGGAGATGGGCTGATAAATTCCCTAAGGTTGTTTGATTGATTCTTTTATTTTTAACCTTAGATATTTTCGATCATTGTGTTGAGCAATTTGCTTAAACATTGTAAACATGAAAGTACAAGATAAGAGAGATGCAAGCAACACAAAGACAGAGATTAGGCTCAGAGAAAGCTTTTTCAAGCTTTAATCACCCCCAAGATAGCCTTAATCTCTTCAATACTTTTCTCTTTTGATTCTACTTGATTAGTGGGGATTAGGCTCTCTATTTATAGAGGAAAAATCAATCTTTTTCGAGCTCTAATGGCTCTATTATAGTTGTTCAAAGAGCTAATCGTTATAAGATTTGAATTTAAGAAATTTCTAAATTTGAAGATATTCGAGTGCTTAGATGACCTATTCGAGCGCTTGAACCAGGTCATTCGAGCGCTTGGATATCTAGCGCTCAAAGGGATATCTAGCGCTCAAAGGAAAAATGGATATCTAGCGCTCAAAGGAAAAACATTTTCTAGTGGTTTCCCTAAGCAGATTCAAGCACTCGTGTGAGTCCTTCAAGCGCTTGAATCTATTCTAGCACTCAAACCTTGCTAGTCTTGCTTTCTTAAGTATTTTGAGTTCTTGTTTTTTATTAGGACTTCTGCATTGGTTTGAGATTAATCCTAAGGTCATAATTTGGTCTTTTAGATCTTCCTAGGTCTCACCATGGTCTAATTGAGGCACTTTGAGCACAACATGATTTTAGACAAGTCCAACTTGTCCTTTTACTTGTTTAGCACTGAGTGCATGTAGACGCCTCTTGAAGTTCTTAGTTGACATGAATAGACTTGAGTAGTTTGTGGAACTTCAGTTCTTGATCCAATGTTGCTTGTTCAAGTTGCTCGTACTTGGTCCTTGATTCTTCACACTTTACAGACTCAATTACATAAACCAAAAGCCTAATACAACTCATCTAACCTTGACATAGAATTGACAATACATATGGATTTAACAATCTCCGTTTTGTCAATTCCATGACAACCCAATATAAGAACAAATTGCAGATTTACAAGTAAATACATTTGTTTGGAATTTTACAAGGACACACAACATTTAGCTTTAAACACTTGCTCAGGTGCTCCCCTTAGTCTTTAGGCTTGTCATAGCCTACCAATCTGCAACACTAGAACGCATACCTTTCACATGCTTTTTGTTAAAAGAATAAGCATAAGCATAAATAAAAAAGCATTAATCATGAAGGAAAAAAAAAAAAAATTCTCTCCCCCTTTCTTTATTTTCTCTATTTCTTTAATTAAGAGAAATTCTCCCTCGTCCCCTATCTTCTCTCCCCCTTTTTGTCATGACTTGACAAAGGGTGTTAGTACGAAGGCCATAAATAAAGGAAACATTATAATAGCAGAGGCCAATAGAAAAGATAGATAAATAAAACCCATATGCATTTAACTAATGCAAGAACAATTATTACTATTGTGAACACATTATGGCATTCTAGAGAATGCAAGAATAGATTTTACTGTTGTGAGCATTAGTATAGTGGATTCTTTACAATGCAAGAAAAGATTTTACTATTGTAAACCATCAGTTCAACACTTGAATGTGTTAGATAGTACTATAGAGACTTATCAATTCAACACCTGTATGTGTTTGATTTTACTATAGGGACTAGTCAATTCAACACCTATATGTGTGAGATTTTACTATAGGGGCTAGTTAGTTCAACACCTATATGTGTGAGATTTTACTACAGGGGTTTATGTTATGAACCGATGAATCAACACACACAAATAAGTGAAGTGTGTGAGTTCATATGTCTTGATTGAACTTCTTGCCTGTTCAAGCCTTTTGGCACACAAGTGAGTTTCCAAAATATTCATCTAAGCATATTGATATTGAAAAAAAATAAATTAAGTAGTAGTATCAACACAAGTCAGTTAATTCAGTATTAAAGTTCCTGTGTCAGAGTGCATCAACTGGAAAAAAAAAATTAAATCATAAGTAGATGCACACATTAGTAAGCAAGAACTGATTTCATCTAATTGAGTAAGGTAATACATCAGTTAATTGAAAGTTGGTCCATATGATCAATAGACAACATCCCAAATACTTTAACTGGTTCAAAACACCAGTGAGTTCTAAACAAAAGTAATAACCACATTATAAAACAAACTGGTTCTACAACAAAAAACTAGAGATCTATGCATCTTCTTCTTCGGGTCCTTCCTCTTCTTCAGTCTCCGTATCGCCATGGCTTTCACAGCATTCATCATGCTCTTCATCATGGAGGTGGTAATTAGAGGAGGTGTTTTGGTAGCCTTGGGAGGACCTTGTGGAACAACATCCTCTAGATGCATCCTTTTAACACAGGTCAGAGATTTTCACCTTGGGCTTCTGCAATGCCTTCCCGAGAGAGTAGTCAATCTTCAATTTTTGTAAGATACCAGTTATCATGACTCCATAAGGGAGAGCCCCTCTAATTATCTTCTTACTCCCTACATCAATCATGAGCCAGTAGATGATCGAAGGTAGGTATAGTTCATTTCCTTAAAGAAAGCAGTCGATGTGGTAAATCATCTCCTACCTCATTTCATTGTTGTGGTTGATGGGCAACAGATTGTAAGAGAAAATTAAATTTAGGACTCTTGCTTTCTGATGAATGATTTGTCTTTATGTCCAAGACGTTCCAGTTCGTATAGATCTCACCACATAATCTCTGTGTCGCCTTTCTCTTGATCCTCTCCATTTCAGTTTCATAGGGTGGAAAGATAACTGGATTCAATGCCCTTCTAGAGCCAAACATTTCCCCCCAACAATTAAGGATCCATCTTAATTCTTTGTCCATTTGCCTTGGTAACAAAAGTAAGATTCTCAACATCTCTGGAGTGCATATTGGCTTAGAACATCATTGTGGCTTCCATGTGAGTCATCCCCTCAATTCTTGTAAGGGGTGTACAACCCCTTCTATTGAACTCTACATCTAGTCGAACTCCTTTAGGACATCTGGTTTATCAAACCTTTCACAAATGATTGCCTTCTTGCTAAAGAAATCTTTATAAGCGACTTTGCATTCTAAATTGTCGAAAGAAGGTTGTATAGTGTCGGTTCTTGCCTTTTTCCTTGATTCTTGCTCTTGTGGTTAAGCTGTACCTTTTCCTTTGTTGCCATGTGTTCTTCCTCGTGGTGAAGACATGTTGGTTGAGCGAAGATTTGAGTTTTGGCAAGAGTGAAGAATTTCTTTATAGGGGAGCAAAGGTTTCATGAGTTCAGAAATGTAAAAACATTGGTTTTCATCTTGTAAAGCTTGAGACAATTCAGGTTCTGAAAACCTGCCAGATTTGAGCCCTTGAAAGTTTAAACAGGCGATTCAAGCACTTGGATAGTGTATTCGCGCGCTCAAAACTCCTCAGTTTCGAGATTTTCAGGATACCTATATTTTGTGCATTTAAATGTTTTCCAAGCATCTGAAAAGAATTAATAATCATCCTAAATACGAATAGGTATGCTAATTGTAATGTATTGGGATATAGAGCCCTTAATTTTTGAAAATTCATTCCATGGCTATGTTTTTAGCAAGATATCTTTGACTAAGACTTTTGGCATATGTTTGGTTCAATAACATAACTATAATTGCTAGTTCTTAGTCCTTCAAACAACAGTTTTCCATCATTCTTGTCCTTTACCACACATTTGTCTTTGTCAAAGTGAACTTCGTAACCTTTATAAAAAATTTAGCTAATACTCAACAAGTTCAGATTGAGTCCTTGGATATAAAACATATCATCCAACTTGTGAAGACCAGGTACATCAATGGTTCATTTCTCAATGATTTTTCCAAGGTTTCCATCACCAAAGGTTACACTCCCATCTTGAGTTTCCCCAAGTTGGTTGAATAGGGATTTATCTCAAGTCATGTGTCTTGAGCACTCACTATCAAGATACCATTTTGAAGTGTTCCCTGCTCTTACGTGCAGTGTGAATGACCACTTGACACTTGAGTTCATCCTTCTTGGCCCAAGTTTTCTTTACCCATACCTGTTTGGGTTTAGCCTTATTCATTTGATATAATTTTTTCTTCTTTTCAAGGTTCAAATTTCAGTTCGAAGAAGAATTTTTTTTCTCATCTGTCTCTCTCTTTCAATTCTCCTCAATTCTTCCATTCTTTTGATCTTCAAGTCTTTTTGTCTCTTAAAAAATTCAAACTTAGTGTGACATGTAAGACTGCAATAATAATAGGAAATTGAAGAACTGTATGAAGCATGATTATATGTTTTCCTATAAATTTTCTCTCTCTCAAGCAATTGGTTATTCCTAGAGATGTTTGTTTAGAGGTTGAAGCCTCATTGACAATTTTTCCTTTTTCAAACATAGCTGAATTTTCTAGGAATGTTTGAGATGACCTTGGTATTCTCTTTGCTTCTCTCTAAGCCAGTTTTAACTATATGAGCATATGTGGCTTGTTGTGAGATAAAGTCATCATAGCCTGAACCACTATTATCACCATTTTCTTTTTCTATGGTGAGCATTCTTTCAAAATTTTCATTGCCTTGGGAAATAAGATTTAGAAAATTTCCCTCTTGTTCTTCTAAATCCTTTATGGCTTTGTCTGATTCAATAGTTCTGTATTTTTTACATTTATTTCAGAATAGGTAAGATAAAGTTTCTTAGCATTTTCTTTTTCATGAAACATGCTTATATTCAGCTCATTCAATTTCATTTCAAACAATATGATTTTATCAGTTAGTTCTCGCTTGTCATTCCAAAGAGTTTCATAAAGACATCATTGTTATCTCTTAAATTGTTTGGAGAATTTTGTAGCATTTGGGAGATAGTCTCTTATAGAGAGTTAACTTTTTCAACTAACTCTATGTTTTGCCTTTTCAACTTTTTATTGAGTTTAGCTAAGTCCATGCTTTCTTGGTATAGCTTCTTAATAATTTCTTAAAAATCTTCCTCTTCTTTTTGTTCTTTTCACTTTGAGAATCATCTTATGTTCTCTTAGTAAAAACGACAAAGACTCTAATGCCTTGTGAAGATTCATCTTCACTTTCTTGCTACTTATCATTGGATTCATCTGAGTCGTCGTCTCATGTGGTCGCCATAGCCCTTTTCATGGGTTCTTGTATTTCTTCTTGTTAGCACATTCAACAGCAAAATGTTCTTTGCCCTTGCATTCATAGCAAATGGACTCTTCTCTAGATATCTCATTTCTTCTAACATTTTGTTGTGGTTTTCTAGAGAATTGTTTCTTCCTAAAGTCAGGGGACCTAAGGATTTTCTTGAAGTTTTTCACCACTATAGCCACATCTATGTCCAAATCATCATCGAAGCTAGTTTGCTTCTCTACTTTCAAGGCTATACTTTTCTTTTTGTTTGATGGTCTAAATTTCAGTTTAAATATTTGAATTGACGCAGCCAACACTTCCAAGTTTCATGGTCTCTAGATTCTAACATTCTTTTATAGCAGTTACCTTCGGGTAGAATCTTTCAGAGAGAGACCTAATGTTTTTTCTAACAACTTTGGAATCCTTAACTTCTTCTCCAAGACCTCTCATAGAATTAACTTTGTCTTGAAGCTTTGTGTGAAAGTTGATGAATTGCTTATCGTCTTCTATTTGTAAGGCCTCATAGCTTGAGGTGAGCATCTGGAGCTTGGATTGCTTCGCCACACTTGTATCCTCATGGGTAACCTCAAGGAGGTCCCCTGCTTCTTTAGAGGTTTGGAGTCCGGAGATTCTTCTAAATTTATTTTGGTTTACCGCATAAATGACTGTATTCAATGCCTTATAATTGGCAAGGTATGCAGCATTTTTTGCTCATCCCAATCTTTTTCTAATTTATCTTTAGGCTTAGTGTAACCGCTCTCTATTGCTGTCCAGGTAGCTACATCCATGGATCTAATAAAGACACCCATTCGGGATTTCTAATATGCATAATTTGATCTATCAAAATAAGGTGGTCTATTTGTAGCTGTACCTTCTTCCTTAGAAGCCATAACAAACTGGATTAACTTTAAGGATCTAGTTTGGGTTATTAAATCCTTCAGGAGCAAACCCGCTCTGATACCAATTGAAATACCGGTCACAAGTAATCCTAGAGGGGGGGTGAATCAAATTGCCAAACTTATTAAAAATTCTTTATTTGTTAAGCCTATTTTCAGATTTTTACTTAGATTTATATAAGTAAATCTAGTATCTATAAACTTATCATAGACCATTGTTCTCTGTCATGCATTATAATGTTACTTATAGCAGAGCAGGAGATGGGCTGATAAATTTCCTAAGGCTATTTGATTGATTCTTTTACTTTTAACCTTAGATATCTTTGATCAATGTGTTGAGCAACTTGCATAAACAATGTAAACAAGAAAACACAAGATAAGAGAGATGCAAGCAACACAAAGGCACAGAGATTTATAGTGGTTCTGCACTCCGACCTCTGTCCACTATTGAACGTCTCTCTCACAGAGTCTGGTTGATTTTTTATTAATAGTTTAACACTAATACAAAAATAACAACAAACTTACTCAGCTTCTTCTAATGACTCCGGTGAAAGAAGGTACTGCACCCGGTGTCTCCGGCGAGTGCTTTATTCAGTGTCTACGGTGGACTTTCTTTTCTGGTGTCTTTGGCGGAAGTTTGATTGAACTAGAGTAGATAATAATCAATGCCCAGGCCTCTTGATTATGGCTAGTATCACTATTTGGTTCATCCTTGAGAGCTTAAACAAGAATATGCATATAAACAAGATTGCTCTCAATTAGACTCAAAGCAAGAGTCTATTTCTTTCCAACACAATTTGGTAATAAGAATTTACCAATATGAACACATCAAAGTTATGTGGCTATCTCTCACATATAGATATGCCAATATCAAAGCTCAGAGAAAGCTTTTTCAAGATTTAATCACCCCCAAGATAGCCTTAATTCCTTCCATACTTTTCTCTTTTAATTCTCTGTGATTCTACTTGATTAGTGGGGATTAGGCTCTCTATTTATAGAGGAAAAATCAATATTTTTCGAGCTCTAATGACTCTATTACAACTGCTCAAAGAACTAATCGTTATAAAATTTGAATTTAATAAATTTCTAAATCTGGGGATATTTGAGCGTTTGGATGACCTATTTGAGTGCTCAGATATCCATCTTTAAGCGCTCGAAGGAAACCCATTTTTTGGTGGTTTTCCTTGAGCATATATGAGCGCTCAAACCTTGCCAGTCCTGTTTTCTTAAGTAGTTTGAGTTTTTGCTTTTTTGTCAGGACTTCAGCATTGGTTCGAGATTAATCCGAGGGTCATAATTTGCTCTTTTAGATCTTTCGAGGTCTCATCATGGTCCAATTGCGCGGCACTTTGAGCACACCATGATTTAAGACAAGTTCAATTTGCCCTTTTATCTGCTCAGCACTGAGTGCATGTAGACGTGGCCTCTTGAAGTTCGTTAAACTTCAGTTCTGGATCCAATGTTTCTTGTTGGAGTTGATCGTGCTTGGTCCTTGATTCTTCACACTTTACAGACCTAATTACATAGACCAAAAGCCTAATAAACTCATCTAACCTTGGCATGGAATTGACAATACATATGGGCTTAACACTTATTACATCAAAACTACTCAAATAAAACCCCAAAAACATAATTAAAACAGAAAATTAAAGATCAAAAGTGTGGGCTTCCATAAGGGTTGATATTTCTATTGATGGGCTACCGCATCAATTTCCCCCTCTTGGAAAACTCAACCCAATTGAGTTGGGGTGGAGGTCCAAGAATCCCTGATCCATCATGTGGTGTAGGTTGCCATGGATAAATAGACTGTTTCTACTTCGGCTTTGATTGCACCAGACTCATCCTCTGTAAAGTGAACATGGGGTGTATCAAACCTGTGAGTCCCTTGGCTGCCCTTTCTCTAGCCTCCTCTGCCTCGATCACTTTGACCTCTTGGGCCATCTCTTCAATTGCTTCATAAATTTCTTCTTCCAATTCACCTCCTCCACTAGCATTTTCTCTGTAATCCCTATGAATTTGCTAGGATATCGGGATTTTCGATGCCCATAGCCCTTGTAGTTGTAGCATTAATCCCCTTTTGGCTTAGATATTAATCCCTCTGAGCCTCTAGATTGAGATGGGGAGAACTAACGCGATATCCTATGTGGAAAAGATATCTTGGCCTACTAAAGCCTACTAGTCTGTCTGCTCGGAGAAACACTGGCATTTTCATAGTTCTTATAGATTTAGAGATTATTCTCAATGTAATGGGCTACCTGAATTGCCTCATCAATTGAAGAATAGTACTAGCAACAAAGACTCTACGAAATCTGCCAGTGGAGACCCTGTCTGTACATGGACATGAGGATTTCATCAGTCCATCTGAAGCCTGATCTGGTGGCGAAGTGTTGGAACTACCTTGTGTACTCTCGAACACTCGAACTACCTTGCCTAAGCTATGATAACTGAATATGAGCTCTCTGCTTATAATCTCTGGGAGCAAACCGCTCTTTCATGGTCACTTTCATCTCACCCCAAGTTGTAATGTTACCATTACTAGACTTGGAATGATTCTTCTTATATGACCTCCACCAAATCCGAGTTGTTCTAGTCAACTTAGACTCTGTAAATTGCAGTTTACGCACTTCATAAACCTCATACATCTTAAAGGACTTTACTTTGTGTTTTCAGTCGAGGAAAGTATCCACACCCTGCTCACCATTGAACTCAGGCACCTTTACTCTGATGTGTCTATCAACCTCAGGTTGTGTGGGGGTATGCATAGTCATCTCTCTGTGTCCTGGATCCTGTCAGGGGAGCATCGTCTCACGTTGCACAGTAACTTAAACATTCTGAAGGGGAATCTCAATGTGTTGACTTGAACCTAGTGTAAAATTAGATGAATGTATTACTTGCATGGACTCTTTTCCCATATGATTTGATTGCCGCCATGAGTTGCTCAAACTGGAAATCCATCTTGGCCTCAAGACCTATCACTCTAGCAGTCAACTGCGTCACTTCTTACTTGGCAGCTTGAATCTCATTTATATATCCATCCACAATGACAAACAATGTAGCCATAGTATGGACCATGATGACTTTTGGGGACCTTAATCAAGAGTTTAGGGCTTGCTTAGAGAATTTATGGCTCTAGAAAACCCTTTCAAAAGACCCCATGGATTTTAGGGTTCGTCTAAATTTATTGGAAGACCACAAAATGAATGAAGGTCTTAAGAAAAGAATCGAATGACGTCCTTACTCACACTGAAGCCCTTTGGAGAAAACCCCAAAATTTTAGGGCCTTGGGAAAAACCCCAAAAGAATTTAGGGTAGTCCTAAAATTATTTAGAAACCTAAAAATAGATCATAAATTTAGGCACTTTGAAAGAACCTTAAAATAAAAAATTGATTATGTTGTTGAAGAAATGATCCCAACTAATAAGAATTAGTTGGAAAACTGACTCTAATACTAATTTGATGTAGGATATCAAGGAAAACAAGATTAATCAATTAAGAACAAAGCCTAAAGAATGGTTCTTGAATGCTATAGAATGCTGAAAATTGAAGAAATCAAATCTTTCAAAGAACATAAGCACGAGTTTAAAACTAAATTCAAGAATGGATCAAAGATGCAAAGAGAAACAAGAAATTGGAGAGAATTTAAAGAAAGAAATAAGAAAATTGGAAAAAGGCCGAAAATCCTCAAATTGGGAGATTTGAATTTTGGAACCCAAATTTGTGGGGACACCATGGGACATGCTGCTGCTGCTGCCCACCTTGTTTTATGGTTTATTTTATATTTTTGAAATAAAATTTACAAGAAAACTAAGGTATGGATGTATGGTTGAATGGGTGGAGATTTAGGGTTCAAGAAAATGGTAAAATTCAAGAAAGATGGAAATAGGATTTAAAAATTGGGGAAAATTATATAGAAGGGTTTGTAGGGATGTAGGAGGGTTAAGTTTAAAAGGAATTAAGTTTTTATGGAATGGTTAGAGAGTAATTAGAAAGGTTAGTTTGCTGGAAAAGTTTCTAGATTTCAAGATTTAGTAAAAAAGAAGAGAAAGAAGAAAGAAATTAGATTAGAAAATTGATGGGTGATATGGAATAACAAAGAAGGATGTAAAGGAAGGAAGAAGATGGGAGTTAAAAGAAAGAAAACTGAACTTTTCTTCAGAAAACGTAGAGAAGAAGAGAGAGAAGATGAAGGGAGGATATGATAGAATAGAGAAGATGAGAGAAAGAAAGAGCAAGAAGTATAAGAAGAACTCGCCTAATCGTGAGAGATGGAGAAGAGAACCAGCCCACGATTTGTCCAAAAACAAGTTTCTTTATTTCAAAATCCCAAATGATTGTACAAGAGGCTTAAGAGTCTATTTAGAGGCTTGAAAGTCTCTCTCCCTCTCTCTCTCTCTCTCTCTCTCGATATATATAT
>JAOXJP010204343.1:0-12005 GCA_025762735.1 Platanus orientalis
TATATATATAAGTAAGACATAGTATTTGTTTAGTATCATCATTTGTCCAAATTCTTGAAGGATCAGATTTTCATATTTGTCAAAGTTGATTACATTTCCTATAATATGCTAGACAATGTGTTTGCCAAAAAAATTATGTGTGTTGCTACTTTTGGTAGCAAGACAAGTCCAGAAATTAGGTTTTCTAATATTTGGGATATTTAAGAAAAAGAAAATGAGAAAAGAGAAGTTGGGAAGAGGGTTAGGATGTCTTTTAAAAAGTAATAAGTTCATAACAACCGAGCAATTCATACAAAATCAAACAGTTTTGTTACCACCCAAAAGTGGATAAAGTCCAAGGAAGCACATGACAGTTACTAATAGGGGAAGTAGACCAGTCAACAAAACATTTATGAAATGGTTGAGCCAACAGATCGGTGATCGGCGTCTTCTTCCATAAAGAGCTTCGAAAGGTACCATTTGAATACTTTTTTGATAACTATTGTTGTAGGAAAACTCAACCAATGGAAAATAATTATCCCAACTTCCCTTGAAGTCAATTGTGTAGGCTCGTAACATGTCTTCAAGTGTTTGTATGGTTCTTTCCAATTGTCAATCTATTTAAGGGTGAAAAGCAATGCTAAATTTCAATTTGGTACCCATTACATTAGCAATCTACCCAAAAAATGAGAGGTAAACCGTGGGTCTCGATCGAAAACAATACTAGTCGGAACTCTGTGTTATCGTACAATCTCATTAATGTATAACTTGGCTAATTTTTTTAGTGGGTAGGATATCGAATAGGTAAGAAGTGTGTAGATTTCGTCAGTCGGCCAATGATCACCCAAATAGAGTCAAAACCCTTACTTGTTTTGGGTAATCCCACTACAAAATCCATAGTGATGTGTGAAAGTCTAGTTTTAATCCTAGAGGGGGGTGAATAAGATTTATAAAAAATATTTTTAATTTATCTCTTTTTAATATTCAACTTAATATAGTTCAATTTTAATTTAAAAATTAATGCACTTAACTTGATAAAATAATCTATTTTAGTTTACAAGTGGTATGATATGACAATATGCAAAGATGTAGTTAATTGCAATAATGGAGAATCATATAATGAATGCTACACATGCCAAGATAGAGAAGAGAGAAGAGACAATTATACACACAACACAATGTTTTTATAGTGGTTTAGCACTCGGGCCTACATCTACTTTCAAAGCTTACTACCGAGCTACTAAATTTTATTAAGATTGAAACAAGTTACAATCAATGTTAAAAT
Organism: Platanus orientalis; assembly: GCA_025762735.1. Classification (NCBI taxonomy): domain Eukaryota; kingdom Viridiplantae; phylum Streptophyta; class Magnoliopsida; order Proteales; family Platanaceae; genus Platanus; species Platanus orientalis. The sequence continues at coordinate 1,265 of JAOXJP010204343.1, forward strand.
TCAAAATCTATCTACTTTCAAAGGCAAGCTCTACACTCGGTGTCTCTAGCGAGTGCTATATCTACTCATGATGTCTTCGGCGGGAGTGGTCTATACCTCCGGTATCTCCGGTTGAGGTGCTAGGGTCTACACTACCGGTGTCTCCGGTGGTAGTGCTAAGATCTTAATTTAAAATGAATTCAATGCAAGTTTTCTCTTCAAGGTTAGTGTATTGTTTGTTGCTCTTTGATGGTGGTTGCTCCTTGTTGAGCTAGTAAGCTTTACCTTTCCACCAAGCTCCCAAGAGATGTCACATTGCTTCTTGTAGCTTTATACAAGGGTTTACTTGGGAGTGAACCCTCTTCTTGCTTCCCTCTTTTTGTTCTTCAAGTAAAGAGTGCTAAAGAAGCACTTTAATGGCTCTTGATTCTTCATTGGAAGCTCATAAATGTGAGCCTTTGGTAGTTGGGAGGATTGAATGCCTTAGTTTTTTTTTTCTCTTTCTTAAGATCTCTCTTTGTGTGTTCTTGTCTGTTAGAGAGCTCATTTGAGGCTTTTATACTTATAAGGGATGGGCATGGTTGTGAACCCTTGATTTGACATCTTTCCTAATGGTAAAAAAAATTGCAAGCGTCATATTTACTTTTTTTGAAATCTTGCGATATCGGATTGATCCACTTGGATTGATCCAGTGATATCAGATCAATTCGATGTCTTAGTCAACCACACACCTAAGCACCCAAGCCATGTTGGATCAATCCGATGTGCTTGTCAAATTGATTTGATAACCATCATATTAATCTACTAAGTGGCGGATAGATCCAGTAAGTTTGGATTGAACCAAGCACCCTCAGATCGATCTGATTCCCCTATTTTTTGCCATTTTACCTTAATATGCTTCCCAATCACTATAGGAGTTATGCCAAAGGCATGGGATGGTTCATTGATCTTCATAAAGGTCTTTAGGTCTTATTAACCTTTGTCTAACCTTATGGTTACCTTCATATACCTTTCTTGAGCTTTTAGAAGCGTGAATCTTCAAGTCTTGGACTTTGGTAATTTGGGGAATGATCCATCCTTGTGGTTTCAAGTGCTTGGAGCAAGTTTTCAATCTTGGGACCCAAGGATACTTGATGATTACATACATGACTTATTATATGCAATGTGATCATGCCATTCCTAATCTACCACTCCATGTATTTATCACTCTATGGAATTAATAATATACATTAACAATGTGTTCCCATTTTCATTCCAGAATTTCAAGTGGTTAAAGTGGACTAGTGGGCTTCTGATATTCAACCTTGACCTGCTGACATGTTAGACATCTATAAACAAAATCAACTATCTCCCACTTCATATTATTCCACCAATACATTTCCTTCAAATCCTTGTACATCTTGGTCCTACCAAGGTTAACTACATAAACCACTTCATGGGCTATCTTCACATGATCAACAAGGGTAAGCTATACTCTCAATTGTGGAAAGAATATCTTCAACATATTCATCTGTAATTCAACATTCAAATTCTTTAATTCATGGAACAAGGCGATCCTCCCCACTCTAAGGTAAACAAGTGAACTCGAGGACTTCCTACTCAAGGCATCAACCACCATGTTAGCCTTTCCTGGGTGGTAGTTGATTGTACAATCATAGTCTGGATTAATTCCATACATCTCCTTTGTCTCAAATTCAACTCTTTCTGAGTGAATATATATTTGAGACTTTTATGGTCTGTGAATATCTTACAAGTCTCACCATATAAATAGTGTATTTAGATCTTCAATGCAAAAACTGCTATTGCCAACTCCAAGTCATGAGTGGGATAGTTCAATTCATGTGGATTAAGTTGTCTCAAGACATACACGATTACCTTCCCATTCTGCATAAGTACACAGCCTAGGCCCTTCCTGGAAGCATCGTTATACACAACAAAACCACATGTGCCAAACGGTAGTGTAAGGACTAGAGTGGACACAAGTCTATTATTCAATTCTTGAAAACTTTCTCACAATCTTCATTCCACTCAAACTTTGAATATTTCTAAGTTATCTTGGTTAACGGTTCTACAATCTTAGAGAAACCTTCCACAAATCTTTGATAGTACGCATCCAAACCCAAGAAACTACGGATCTCGGTCACATTGGTTGGTCTTGGCTAATCTACAATTGATTCAATCTTCTTTGGGTCAACACAAATCCCATCATTGGAAATCACATGGCCTAAGAATGCCACTCGGTCTAATCAAAACTCACATTTACTAAATTTGGCAAACAACTTGTGATCTCTTAGTGTCTATAATACGATCCTCAAGTGTGACTCATGTTCCTCCATACTCTTGAAGCATACAAGAATGTAATTGATGAAAACAATCACAAATTGGTCCAAGTAAGATTTGAACACTCTATTCATTAAATCCATAAAGGTGACTATAGAATTAGTTAATTAGAAAGATATCACTAAGAACTCATAGCGTCCATAGTGGGTACAAAAAGCAGTCTTAGGGATGTCCTCGTATCTGACCTTTAATCGGTGATAACCAAACCTCAAATCAATCTTCAAAAACACAGAGGTACCTTATAGCTGGTCATTGATTTGGGGTAGTGGATACTTGTTCTTTACAGTGACTCGATTCAGTTGTCGGTAGTCAATACACAATCTCATTAATCCGTCATTCTTTTTAACAAAAATGACTAGTGCATGCCATGCAGATACACTGGGGTGAATGAATCCTATGTCAAGAAACTCTTGAAATTGTATTTTCAATTCCTTCAACTCCATCGGTGCCATACGATAAGGTGTTATAGAAATCGATGTGGTACTTGGGACCAAGTTAATGACAAACTCCATTTCTCTATCGGGTGACAATCTCATAAGATCTTCTAGAAAGACATCAACGAACTCTCAAATGATAAGAACGTCTATGACCTTAGTCTCCATGGTTTGGTCACTAACCATATAGGCCAAATAACCTTACCAACGTCTTCGGAGAAGTTTCCCAGCTTGGATGGATGAAATCAAACATGAGAAAGAATCCTTCCTGACTCCTTAGAATGAGAATTTTGCTAATCCTGGTATGTGGAGTACAACTTCCTTGGAATAGCAATGGACTATATCATGATATGTAGCTAACCAATCCATTCCCAAAATTACATCAAAATCCTCCATGTCAAGTACAATCAAGTCTGCCAGTAACTCTAGGTTCGCAATCATGATAGCACATGACTTAATGACTAAATCTGTTAACAAGAACTTTTCAACAGGAGTAGATACGTGTAGTACATAGTCTAACATCACAAGAAAAGAACTAGCATGTTTGGCATAAGCATATGAAATAAATGTGTATAGATCTAGGATCTATAAGGACACGTGCAATGTAAGCAAAAAATGGAATCTTACCTAAGACAACGGTTTTGGATGCCTCCACATCTCTCTCACTGATGACATATACATAGGATTTGACCTTTGGATGCTATTGGTCATCAGCTGGTTTGGCGGTTGGGATATCCTTCTTAGTAGGACAATCACGAAAAAGGTGGTCAGTCTATCCATAGTAAAAACAAACACCAATGTTCCAATAGCATGCACCACCATGCCTTTTTCTGCATCTCTTGTACTACTCAACGGCTCCTTAGTTGGCCTTCTTTTGGCAAGTGTTGGAGCAGCAAGCTCTTTGTGAGCATTAGGCTGAAATGGCTTCTTTCCTCTATCATATATCTTCTAGAGTTCATCACTCTCCCTTTCCACTATGTGGGCAGTCTCAGCCACATCCATAAATGTCTTCAACCTCAACACACTCATATAAGAATGGATATTAAGCCTAGGGCTATGCTGAAATTATGACCTTTTATAACATCATCTATAACAATCTATGGAGTAAAGTGAGCTAACTCCATGAATTTCACTTTATATTGCAATACAACCATGTTCCCCTACACCAACTAAAGGAATTCCAATTCCTTCTCTTCTCGAACACTAGGTGGGAGATAGAAATTCCTAAACATCTTAAGAAACATCCCCCATGTGGGAGGCTCATGTATTCATAAAAGCATATCCTTCATGGTACGCTGCTAGTGTTTGGTTTCATCTTTCATCATGAAAGTAGCCAAAGAGACAAGTTGATCCTCAACACAACCTATCACCTAAAAGATCTCATTAAGCTGCATAATCCAAGATTCTACTTCCATTGGATTAGTAGCTCCCATAAACTTCAATGGTCACATTCTTTGAAACCGTTCAATCATGTAATTCTCATTTCCATTGCCCATTTCTCTTGGTTGTTTCTCATTAGTGATATGTTCTTTCATAACCTCATCTACGCCATGAATAGATCCTAAAATTCCCTCAAAGGGATCTTTCTCAGGTGCTGAAGTAGAGGATGCATAAGCGACATCTTGGCGACATCTTGTACCTATAATTGCATAAGCAATGGATTTATAATCCTCTAGTATCCATCAAAAGATCATCATATCAAATAACCAATATCCTCAAGTACCTAATCACAAAATCACATAATCACTAGATCATAGAAACACTAAGTGATTTATGAACTAATCCCCAAAGTCATTCCATTGTAAAAGTTCCAATCATGAATCTCTTAATTCCATCATTCCATATATCAGCACATATAGTTCTCATATCATGATTCTCTTCCAAATAGTCTACAGAATCTAAACCTGGCTGCTTTGATATCAAGTTGTAACACTCCCTAACCCAAACTCGGATCTCGTTTGTAAATGCCCCAAATTCAAAGTGTCACATTGGCACTCAATCCATATTCCATAACATATACAACCATATATTTTACCATAGTATCATAGTTCATTACATTTAATAATATGCGGAAGCGTAAAAGCATTTGCTTATGCCTTTCATTAGACATAAGCCTTTCATCATGAAACCATAACTCTTGATTCATTACCTTTACCTTTATCAAAAACATAACTCATTCACAATATATATTCATAACCATTCCATTAAAAAAATAATATAGTGCAATGAAAACTATAATCCATCTACTCAAATATAAAGCAATCATGAGCATAACATAAAAGTGCCCACAATCTCATAACATTGTCAACATATAAGTCTCTACCATCGTATATGTTCACTACAATCAACTTCAGTGTAAAGTACTTATTACATTCATCCAACTAACGTCTCAAATAGAAATAAGCAAAATGGAAATCTTTCTTCAACCGGATCCACCGCAACTAAGCCATAGACCCGATCAATCAACCATACCATCCAAACCTGCGCCGATTGGGGTGAGCTTGATGGTTCAACAAGTACAAATGCAAATCATATCCAAAAGGGCCGACATAGCTTGCAAATAAGTTTATAAGTTGTAACATAAGCATGGATAACAATATAAAGTTCAAACCATAAAAAACAATATCATATAAGTCCATGGGTACAATTAAATTAGCAATATAATCATAATCAATGTCATAAACAATAAAGGAATGCATGTCACAATGTAATGATAAGTATAACATATTTCATTTTTAGAATTAGTCAATATATCACTATTTATATTCATTTTCATTTTTCTTATCAATAGTTCACCCACTTATCATTAAGATTCAAATACATTCATATCACATAGTTCATTAATTATACTTGATAATTGTCTTATTCATTAATTCATATCACTTTTTATTAGATTTCAAAGATCCAATTGTTGTTCTCCATTGTTACGACCCAATGGGAGGTCCCAAAACTATGTTCAATAGGTTCAAATGAAGGAAAGGCACAAACCAATTCAATATCAACAGCTTTTATTATTGCGACCCAATGGTAGGTCTCAAACCAATAATTAGAGGGTTTGATAAGTTTAAAGGATTTAATAAGGTTCAAAGTAGTCAATGATACACCATTGTTGCGACCTAATGGGACGTCCTAAAATAATAATCAAATGGGTTCAATGAATCAATACAATAGTTGAATGACAATTTCCACTGTTGCGACCTAATGAAAGGTCCCAAATAACTTTACCATTGCTGCGACCCCTCAGGTCTAAGGACGAGTCTATAAATATGAACAACACTTATCCTGACAGTGATGTTTTACCAAGTGCGTTCATAATAGATCTCTTTAATGCATTTATATAATGCACCCACATGTAAGCTTAGTGTCTCACTCCAGTGACTGAGATTATTATGTCATTCCATCATATAATAGCTTTACATGTAGCAACCTTATAAGTGATGTGTCCAGCATCACCCATAGCTGTAAACTTTCAGGTCTACAAGAATTGGATGATCAGATCTCTCCACACATTCCAATGTATCTGACATCTTACTATGTTACCGAGGACCACCTATCTCATCTCATGAGATCAAATAATTACCCATATAAATAAACAAATTCATGTGATGATAGAATAAATAGTTATTATTAATTAAATAATTAATTAATCATGCTTATATTTTATGTGAATGGCTTTGTCAAGACACACATTTCCAACAGAGATCACTTGCAATCATAGGAACATCAATCTAGAGTAAGGCTTTCATGGATTTTCTAATAAAAACATTCCAAAAGTGGAATTCACTATCAAATCATAAGGATCTACAAGAAACAATGGGAAGATGATATTAGTTTGTAAGAGTACTTACAATCCTTATCTTATGTCAAACTTTCCTTGATCAAACCTTCTTTTAATCCTTAACCCCTGCAAAATTTATATAGATTCAATGAGGAGGCACACTAGAATAAGAATCTAGTGTCAAAACCTTCAAATTCTAGCTTGCTTATCATAGATATAAGAAAATCAAAATTACCTTAGCTTAGGAGAGCCAAATCCCCATGTTTCCCAATTTTCTCCTCTCTCTCTCTCCCATAGGTGTATTATAATATATTTTGGACTAAAAATAGGTCCTTATAAGAGATTGCCCTTCCCCAAGAAGATTTTATACGAAATAGGGATTAAATCCCCATTTTTTTAAATCTCGGCGTGTGGGTACCCGCCGCACATTTGGGTGACCCCTCACACCCCCTTGGACTGGTCACAGAATCTTACAACCACTCATGACCCCCTCGAACAGGTCGCGTGGTCCACAAACCGCTTGCACTGAGCGAAAACAAAACTTCTTAAACTTCATTTTTTGGTTCTTCAAATGGGGATCAGGCACACATTTGGGCTACCCCTCGCACCCCCCCCTCGGATTGGTCCCCCTAAATGGGGACCCCTCGTAGGTATCAAACATGATTTTCCAAGGTTAACCCCTTATGATAAAATGACCATAACTTTCACTAAAAAACTCCAATTAGTGCACCATTTATTGTGTTGGAAAATAGACTCAAAGACATTTCAAACAACATATGCCATGAATCCAGATTGTCTTGGTATTTGTGTAGGTTTTCCAGTAAAATTAATCTAAAGCACACTTAGAGAAAACTTCGAAACTCGATAGGTTCAAGGTTAAACTTAGGTTTTATACTTCTAGCTTGGTCCAAAGGGTTTCTAAACCACTTTATGGTTTATTTAAACATGTGAAAAGATAATTTTATCCCTATTGGGAAAATTACCATTTTTCCCTTCAAGTGAAATTTAGGGTGTTACATAGTTAGTTCCATCAAAATAGGGAGGTCAGTTAGGATCGTAGCCTTCACCCTTGGAGGCCATGTGTAACTAGAGACTGGTTAAGAATCTACTCGGGTTGTTAAGCCCTAGAAGAGAAACCTGTTCTGATACCAATTGAAATTTCCAGTCCTAAACTATCCTAGAGGGGGTGAATAGGATATTTTAAGTTTTTCGTTATATTCATTTTCCTTTTTAATGTTAATCGACTACTTATTTTGTTCTATTCAGTTAGATTTAATTAAACAATGCTTGTCCCTTGTAAAGTGTAGAGATTGATGACAATGCAAATGACTCACTGAAATGCAGATAAAATATATCAATCACAAGAGACAAGAGATACAATTTATAGCAGTTTGACAAATGTGTCTATGTTCACTATGAAAAGCTCCTCACTGAGCTGAATAATTTTATTAGCTTCTTACAGAAAGTACAAAGTAAAATTAATCACAAAAACCTTAATTCACTACATTTGGTGGCTCAAGAAAACATAAGAACCCCCTTTGTCTTCGGAGAGGGCTAATCAATTACCTCTAGTGGCTTCGGTGGAGGTGCAACAAATTCAATAATTTGATTTTATGAGAAATAAAAATTTTAAATGTCCATGCCTCTAAGAAGGCTTATGTAACTATGTAGTGCTTAGAAATTAATAAAGAGTCGGTGCTCTTTAAGTGTTTTGTCTCTAAATAGGCTTCTTTAAATATATGGCTTAATTAATCATTAACCACAAGTATAGATTTGAAAATAACTCATGTTAAATCAGTTGTATAAGCTACTAGATTAGCTAATATATCTTTTGAAAATAACTTGTTTAAATATTCAATTCAAGAGTTTTTTAAAGTAACTTATAGAAGTGGTTTAGCTCTCGAAGCTTTTGGTAAGATTCCTCAGGTTTAAACCTAACGACCTCGCAATCGCTTTAATCAAGTTTACAAGAGCAGGAAGGATTGGAAGACTAAACCTTTGATTGCAATAGAGTAACATTTCTAAATGATTTAAAGTTTTTGCCCAAAACTTGATTTTCTTGTCGTGTCGTTATATTTTCAAGACCTTTAAGACATATTTATAGAGTGAAAAACCCTAAAATTGGTCAACCAAAACAGTCTAAAAATCTTCCAAATAAAGTAAAGAACTATTTTTTTGAAAATAAGAATTTTGAAAATTTCCCCTTGTATGATCGATCATAGCTAACTGGATGATTGGTCATAGCCCTATGACCGAGCATCCAGTTAGGAATGATCAATCATTCTAGGCACAACCAAATTCCCAGTTGAGTTGTATTCTGCATGACTGATCATGAGACCCAATGATCGGTCATAGTTGCTAATTTTCGATATCTTCACTTTTTTCACTTCCTTTTTGCTTCGTATCTTTATTGTAAGCTACAAGACCCATGTCTAAGGCTTGGGAAAGGTTTCTTACTAAGTACAACCTAGGTTTTGGCTAGTCTTTGTGAATTTTATAGTACTTACCTTTACCATATACATCTAAGAGTTTGAATGTTGGCTCTTGCTTTCTTTTGAGTGATACTTGTGCTTCTTCAACTTGATTTCACATGATTGATGTTCTTGTACGTGAAGATTCCTTGTCAAGTGCATCTTCACAATCTCACTTACACTCTTAACACATACCTTTGGTAAGGGATTGACAATTCCTCAGCAATGATATGCTGAAAGTGTTGATGAAAACAGAGAATTGTTAGTGATGTAAGTTGTTGGCTAAATGTCAGTTTGCCTCCCTTTTAACGAGCCTGCACTTGATAACACTTTATAGTATCTGGGTGAGTATTTTTTTTTATCTTAAAGGACTGGTGATTAGTTCATGATCAGACAACACTACCAACAAGTTTTCTTGCTCATATGTTGCCTCAAAGTCATCTACCGCTACATTTATTGACTCCTTCACTGAGCGAGTCTTAATGTAGTAGACACGGTAAACTCTACTAGTTATAGAGTATCCTAAGAGCATGGCCTCATCGCTCTTCCCATCAAACTTGCATAGATGTTTTCTATCTCGAAGAACATAGTAAGTGCTGCCAAATACTTTAAAGTATTTGACAATTGGATTTTTGTCACTCCACAATTCATATGGGGTTTTGGATGTCCCTGGTTTAAGGTAGACACGGTGATAGACATAGCACACTGTGCTAATTGCCTCAACTCAAAATATCTTAGCTCTATTTTTCCTTGAAAGCATTTTTGTATCCATGTTAAGAAGAGTCATATTCTTTCTTTTAGCCATCCCATTTTAGTGGGGAGTTTTAGGGGCTAAAAACTCATGTTTCACTCCTATCTCTTCACACCAATTTGAGAATTTGCAATTCTCAAATTTTCTTCCATGGTCACTTTGGATTCACTTTATGGTTAAATCATTTTCAACTTAAATCCTCTTGTAAATGTTTAAGAATTCTTTGAAAGCTTCTGATTTCTCTCTTAGGAATGCTACCCAAGTGTGCGTAAAGAAATCATCAACCACAACCATGAAATACTTCTTCCCTCCTAGACTCCCTGTTCTAGTTGGACCGACAAAGTCTATATGAACAAGTTTAAGGGGTCTAGTAGTCCCAATAGATGTAACTTTTTTGTGAGAGACTTTAGTTTGCTTCTCCATTTAATAACATTTACATATTGGGTTGTGAACCTTGCTTACCTTGGGAAGGACTTTAACTATCCATTTCTTGCTAAGTCTTGTAAGATCCCTAAAGTTGAGATGTCTTAATATTTGATGCCAAAGATTGGTCTCATCCTTTTGGGTCAAAAGACAAGTGTCCCCTTGTTAGGAATATGGATCAATGACATAGCAGTTGTTACTTGTCCATACTCTTTTGGCTAGGATGTTGTATTCTTTAGGATCCTTGATCACACATCCATCTTTGTTGAATTGCACTTCATAGCCTTTGTTACATATTTGACTAATGCTTATCAAATTATTTTCGAGGCCTTGCACATAAAGAGCCTTAGTGTGTTGTGGAATGTCGGGGGCTATAATTGTTCCTGCCCCAAGGATTTTGGCGGTGTTTCTATCACCAAATGTGACATATCCACCTTGAGCTTCCTTAAGTTTGGTAAATAGCTTTCTATCACCGAACATGTGCCTAAAGCACCCACTATCAAGGTACCACCTTGATGAGCTTCCAGGTCTTAATGTAGTGTGAATGACCAAGCACTTTGGATCA
>JAOXJP010204354.1:0-25960 GCA_025762735.1 Platanus orientalis
CTTAAATCTAATGTCCATTCATCTTGAGAAAAAATGTTCATACCTTTGGAGATTATGAGAACATCTCCAATGTATTCCTACAGTTTCTCTACCAAAGCTATACTGGGACTGTCACTTTTATTTTTGTAAACACGTTTTGAAAAATCAATATTAATTTGACTATTTTCCTTACAATAAAAAAACTACATCTTGCCATTTCCTTTGAACTTACTACTCCCACATCCCTTCACAAATGACCTTTCTTTGCAATTCTGTATCCAACCAACCAACCCAAAACCTTAACCTCCTTAAAAATTTAGCCACCTCCTTATCTTATTAGAAAGAAGTGATGTTGTGATATCCTTGAGGCTTACTTTATATTTCCCGAACAATAACGTCGTCATCAAGTTGTTATAAGAATCAATAAGTGAGGTAAGAAGTAAAAGAGCCTTGTCTTCTTCCTTCACCTTGACATCAATTTGTGCAATTGATCTAATAGCTGGTTAAATATATTTAATTGTTCCAACAAATTTGTACATTCCTCCATCTCCAGTACATACAATTTCTACTTCAATTATAACTTATTGGTGATACTCTTTCTCATGTAATGTTTTTCAAACTTGTTCCATAAAACTAGTATCGAATCTTCATCCATAATTTTAAATAATACATTATCCGCAAGATAAAGATGAATTGCGTTGATTGCCCTCATCTTTATGTCTTGCCAATCATCCTCCATCTCCTTAGACTTTCCTTTCTTTCCCTACAACGCATTGCATAAACCTTGTTGTACCAATACATTCTTCACACTTCTTTATCAAAGAGTAAGACTAACCTTTCTATCAAATTTATTCATAGAGAACTAATCGATGGAAGCCTTTATTGCCAATGTGAATGAATTAAAGAATTTAGAAAATAACCTTGTGAATAGAAAATATTTTTACTCACTGGTTTTTTCCTCTTCCTTTCAAACACAAACTAAAAGCTCTGATATCAATTTTAAGCACAACGGAAACAACCTGAAATTCCAAGTGATAGGATATAGGTTTAAACTATTCACGATCTATGCAATAAAGAATAAATTAGTTTCAATGAAATCAAGAATAAGACGAAACAAAGATTTTTATGTGGTTTAGCAATGTGCCTACGTCTATGGGGATATCCGTTTTTCACTACATGAAAGAAGTAAAAGATGTGCAAACCTCTCTTATTCAAGATCTTACCCTAGAACCCAAGCCCTTAACCCTGTTACACATTTTTCTTTCATTTCTCTCAACCCTATAAAAAACCCCTTTCTCACCTTTCACAACCCAAAAAGGACTTTGTTTTCTCAATTTGAAGAAAACCCTTCAAAGAGAAAACCCTTGAGAAAGAGAGTCCTTATTCTTCTCACTATGAGAGATCCCCTGTAAGACCCTAATTCTTTCTCATGCAAATAATATTTTTCTTTTTATCTTTATTATGATTGTTTCCGGAATGAATAAACCATTTTCCCCCCTCTCCCTTTCACACGTTTTGAACTAGATGATAATCTTCTTTTATATTCTTATAGGGTCTACTATTAAAAATGTTCTCAATGCAACCAACTCCCACTCTTTTAAGTTGAGGGAGTTTGTTGTTGGCTATATAGAAACAGTCCTGAACCTGACAATCCATTGCGCTAACACTACTATTGGGCTTGCCAATGTGTTACTTGTGGGCTTCATCAATGCGCATTTGTTGGTTTTACTCTTGGCCTATTCTTCTACTCATGGAAATACCACTTCATGGGTCTGCTCATTGTTCCTTGTGGGCTTGTCCCACTTTGTACTCAGCACATAGCACTCATGGACTTTGCTCTAGTCATGCACCTAGTCCACTTTGAGCCCACTAGTGCTTAGGGGGTGTTAACAAGTGGAGCTGAGCTGACATTTTCCTATCTTAGCTCAGGCTCATCACATGAAGACAAAACTTAGGCTCAGTTCAGGCTCGGCTCGACTTGCCAAAAGTCATTATTTGAAAGAAAAAAACAAGTCTAATAACCTAATGACCCATTATCCCAATTTGTAATGTTTGAACATTACTATTATCACAATATATAATATATAAAATCATTGTATATATATAATAAGATCATTATATATACCAAACCGAGTTTTTAGTGAGTTGATCTTAGTGAAGCTTGTCTCAAGCTCACTTAGGAAACAAACTTAAATCAAGGGTCAGGCTCGGCTCATTGACAGTCCTACTAGTGCTACTGTTGGGAACCACTATGTTCCACTCATGGAAAGAACTCACCAGCCTGGTTTATTCTACTTGTGGACTTAGTCCACTATGAGCGCACTTGTGGGAACCATTTTCGTCCATTTGTTCAACTCATGAACTTGGTCCATATGCTACTCATGAGAATTATGATCCTTATACTTGGGTTCCAAGTAATCAATCAGATCACTTATGGTTTGGCCTCATCACACAATCTTATGAATTGCATCTGGATTATCAAAAAAGAATATCATGATCCCTTGTGGACTCCGAGACAATGCATACATGCAGAGTGTAAAGCATACCTCAAGCCCCTTTTCACCCAAGCTTTTGCCCACACCCGTGCCCATGTGGGCACAACCACACATGGGAGAGTTCTCTCAAAAAACAAAATCAGGTTATCCAAAAAAAAAAAAAAAGGAAAGAAAGTGATTACATTTATGCTGTTCGCTTTCCAAGCATTGCTGTGGATCTGAAGAAAATTTTAAAAAAACAAACAAACATTTGACGCTATAAGTTGGTTCAGTAGTGCATAACTAACTAATTGATCTGTTTGGGTGTCCAAGTATATTATTAATTATTAAGATATAGGTTTCTATATATATCATTAGGAGAATGATCGTATGTGATGAAAAACCTTTGTAGACATACCATAAATTGACACATAATGTGTTTTTGAATTTGGTGTCTCTTTTTGGACACTTGTTTTTTTTTTTAATTAAGCACATTTTTGGACATTTTTAACCTCAACACGGCAACACACCACATGTCGGCTTATAGTTACTACAGAGACTCACAGGCACTTTTTCATTACAGAATCATTACAGAACTTTTGTTTCCTAGTATTCATAAATACTACTCTATGAATGCTGTTTATGTCCAATTGCAGACTAAGCTATCATATACCGTATATCATATATATCCATTCTTCTCTCCATTCCGACAAATGGATTCCTTCTTGTATAAAGTTCTAATTTTTTATTTACTGCTTATAAAGAATGTATGGAAAACTTAAATCTAAGAACTTCGATAACAAATACCCCATAATTATCAGTTATTGAAGAGTTTGACTGTATTCCTAGATATGATATATCCCACTTGGGAGCCCGGATATATATATATGCTTGTACAGGAACATGTATCAAAACAAACTACAAAGAAGTATCGACAAATTTGACCCTCTATACAATTACCAACACAACCTCGGCTATGCACGTGTAATGACAAAGACTACCCTTTACCTGTAGAGGATACCTAGTCAGGGAACCCAAACCATGAAACCTGCTACCGCAGCTACAAGGATAAGAATGAAGCAAGCCACTCTTCCATTAAGACCATTGAGAATTGTCTTTAAAATTTTTAGTTAAGGAGTCGTTAAAGCATGCAATGTAACAGCCCGATCTTTTTATATATAAATAATATTATATTTGGATGTGTTTCTTGAGCATGAAACATCCCCATTAACTGATGCATTGATGTGGGAAATTGATTTCAGCATCATCAATGCAATCTAATAGAGGCATTAAGCTACCAAAATGGAGATTTATTAATCCAATAGAAAAGATAACAAATTTGGAGAGAGAGAGAGAGAGAGAGAGAGAGAGAGAGAGAGAGTATTCCATGTTTTAAGTCTGAATTAAGATTTCAGTTACTAAAATTGCTAATTTACTTATTTTTAATATGTATAAAAATTTATTACAAAAAAAAGGGTTTTTCATAGGATGACTAAAATACCCTCAATTAGCTCAGAAAATAATGATAATAATGGGTCACAAAATAAAAATTCACATGATAACCTTTTGTTTTTGGGCTTGCACTTCAATGTTCGTTAAGTTATTTTTGTCTTCTTAAAAAATATTAAAACGTTTTCTGGGGTTAAAATTTAATATCAATAGAAAATAATTCCGTCTTTTTCAAATAAGATTATGGCCAAAATGGTCATTTAAGAAAAATCGTTTGGAGAAGCTATAGTACTTTGATATTTCACGTTTTGTGAAAGGTACAAGTTGATATCCATACATAAATCTTCCTACATTTCCGCAAAAGCCATAAAATGTCATGAGATTCTCTGACACCTGCGACGTGTCGTTCCTTTGACTGAAGACTTTCTACAAATAGAAATTTTATAACGGCGCAATCATTACTGCTTTTAAGACTTGTCAGAGTACTAAGAAGAAGAGAAGCTTAACAGGCACAACTATTAAATCATTCTAACCGTCCGATCATCCATAGATTGACGGCCATAAGTCAATTGCCTTCCCCTCCCAACTAATAAGAACGAAACACAGAACCCATTAACTCCAAAAACTTTCTACTGTCTTTCTCAGTTTCTGTAGCTCTCTCACTCATTCGCTCTCTCATGGAGTTTGACACCGGTTGCAGAGATGATCTTGGTTTTGGGTCTACATATTTACCGGAGAACTACTTGAAACCCGGGTTGGGAGATGATGGGTTTACTCTAGATGCATGTTCATCAAAAGGATATATACAAGATTTTCAACAATTAGATCAGTTTCCCGTTGATGGGTTGTTGTCGAATTCGAAATTCGGGGTCCCGACTCCGTGTTTCGATCAGTTCGAAGCTTCAGGAAATGGGTGTCCGGCGAATTTTAATCTGAGTGAGTGGAAGCCTTTTATAGAAATGGAAAAATTTCAGAACAGGGGCTTCTTGAACTGTGCTCAGAGAATTTCGGCAGAAGCCATGGAGCAAGATAAAATTTATCCCCCTTTGAATTTTCAAGGATTAGAATCGGCTAACATGGCGTTTTTACCGGAGGGGATTTCATGCAGAACAGCAGAAAACAGGTATTGTAGGAAAATTAATGGTATGAATAGAAAGAGTATTCCAATTAGAAAGACAAGCAAAGGCCAAAGGAAAGCCAATGTAATCAAAGGGCAATGGACCAATGAAGAAGACAGGTTACACAAGATTTTTATTTATTTATCATGATGAATTTTTTTAATTAAATATTATTTATTTGATTTTTTTCTATCTCTGCAAGTAGAAGCATTGATCATAGAAATGTGAATGTGCAGAGTATTAGTGCACTTGGTTGAACAGCATGGAGTGAGAAAATGGTCTCATATTGCTCAGATGTTGCATGGGAGAATAGGAAAGCAGTGCAGAGAGAGATGGCACAACCATTTGAGGCCCAACATCAAGGTATTCTTCTCCTTTTTTTTTCTTCTTCTTCTTGGATGTGAATTCAGTGATTCAGCATACCCATATGCTTTTACTACATACATACATGCATACATACATATATACATGGTCACATTTACATGCACAGATTAATACATAATCAACACACTAAGCACCTTAGCATGCAATTTAAATTTCCTTTATTGCCACGTAGTCATAAGCTTATTCGCGGAAATACAGACCGTGCCTTGTTTATAGATACGTGTCATTTTCTCGGGAACGTGTACGCGTTTCGGCATGTACATCTGGTGGTTCTACCTTGTAATTATCATGGGACCAATGCATACACACATGAATACCTACTTGCATACATACTCATGCATGTATAGACATTTAGTTTACATGTCCATTTTTCTTCGCAGAAAGATACATGGAGTGAGGAGGAGGACAAGATTCTAATTCAGGCCCATACAGAAATAGGAAACAAATGGGCAGAAATTGCAAAGAGGTTGCCTGGAAGGACCGAAAACTCCATTAAGAACCATTGGAATGCAACTAAAAGAAGGCAGTTTACGAGGAGAAGATGCCGAAGCTCGAAACATCAAAAATCAAGTTCTCTCCTTCAAAATTACATCAAGAGCTTGTCTTCAACTACGACCGGGGCAGATAACTGGAAAAATTCATTCGCCAACTCCAACATGCTGGCTGTTAACACCATGGACACACCATCAACTCAACCAGAGAGCTCAGTTGTTTGCACAGTTGATCGGTTAGTCCCGAATTATGATTTTAATGAGGCCCCGGATTTTTGTTTCAATCCAACAATGTTTAATGAGAGAAATAGCAATGGGTCTTTCTTTGATGAGATGCCCTGTGCTTCCATTATTGATGAGAGAAGTTTGGAGATGGAGATGCCATTAGATATGGATTCGCTGATGCAGTGTGAGGTAAAGAGGGAGATGGACTTGGTGGAGATGATCTCTCAAAGCAGTCTCTAGGTTCTTAATGCCCTATTTAATTAGCTTTCTATGCTACCATGCAAATTTACAGTTTATGTCCCAAGTCATTTAGGTTTCTCCTAGAAGAAGAATAATTTGTTGTTTTTGTTTGAAATGTTATGACATGTGTTTCCGACTTTTCTGTATTAAGTTTCGGACTAATAGCATGAGGTTATTACATCTTTACTTGTTAGGGTTTTGATTGTAGTAATTTGTTTACTTCACATTAATTTTGTGTAGTGGTCACTGATTTTTTTTTTCTTTTGAAAAATAACTTTAAAATCCTCCGAAAAACCCATTGTGTAATATGTATAATATTAATTCATCTAGGCTAAGTGAAAACCATAGAAATCATGCCAAACTATACTGCGACGGTGGCTCCATACTGGGAACACTTACCCTAATTAGCAGCAGAAGAGACAGAGACCAAAAGCAGCAACCGAGTCTCTGAGAAGAAGATCGGTTGTTGTCTTTTGGAAATGGAGATACAGACAGTGTTCCGTGAGTAATGGAAGGGCCTTACCCCTTTTCCTGACTTCGTCCGGAAAAGCGGCCCTTTCAAACTCGTCGGCGCTGGGGAGCGCCTCCTAGGAGCGGAGTGCTTGCATTCACTACCTAAGATGGCTTGCGATTCAGAACAATACAAACGAAATGTAAAAATGAACAGAAACTCAGATCTAGAGATAACTTGCTGTTCCTTGATCAACAGCAGCAGATCTTGTAGCTTGACAAATGATACTGACCGAACACGAAGCCTGACGGCTGTGTTAAAAGCATGGAAATCAGAAGGTAAGCCATTTACTACCAGTAATAGCGATCACTAGCCAATTTATAAATTATGAACGATTGACTCCGAAGTTAATACATAATTGCAACATATTACATACCTCTGGGTGATTATGATTACCTGCGGGGATTTTTGTGGGTGATCATGATCATCCACAAGGTTTAAGGACAGTTTGTGTTCACTTCCCTAAAAACCGCTAACCTCTGTCCCCTGACAAGGGCAGGTACATCAGTATTGAAAAGTGATTTTTTTTTTTGGGAGGAGGGGGGGGGGGGATATCACTGGTCAGCACTGATGTGCCCTCCCACTGACAAGGGGCAGTGGTTAGCGTTAGTTGGGGACTCATACCTCCCGAGATGCCCCCTTCATACGACATCCAATGAGACAAGACAGAAGGGGGTGAAACCCATTCACATTTGGGATGTCTTATCCTAGTTAAGGGGACTGTTCCTAATCTCTCTTCACAAGGTTTGGGATTAAATCTATAGGATCCACATACAAGTATGATCATTTTTAAAACTTAATAATTATATCTACAAACATCATACATATGCTGGTGATTAAAATTATAAGAAAATAAGTATGAGAGTGTCAAAATTAGAAGTAATATAGACTGACAGATGAGTAGGCATCAATGGACATGCGGGTGATCATGACTATCAGTGTTATAAAGTCAACCTGAAAGGGGTCTGCGGGTGATCATGACTATCAGTGTTATAAGGACAACCAGAAAGGGCGTCTGCGGGTGATCATGACTACTCGCCAGTTGCCTGCAGACGATCATGATCAATCGTAGCATTCCTAATAATGAGCCTTTACAGCAGCCTGAGGATAATTTTATTTAGCATGTTTTAAAACAATCAAAGGTGCATGGGAAAAAACATGTTAATATACTAATGGCTATATGCATAAGGTATAGAAGGGTAAAGAGGATATATTTCGGGAACACGTCTATGACTTATCTAGCATGCATTTAAACTACCTTAAAAGCAAAGAAAATGAGCTAATATGTTGTTATCATATTTTCATGCATGAAAAGATTGAAAAAGTACATATGAAAAAGAACCTTCCGATCCTATGGCATGGAAATGGAAAAGGAGGTTGGGGAACCTACTAGGGCTGTAATTAGAGCGAATTCGAAACTGATGCACTTACATTTGTATTTGATTTGTTTAAGATCTACCCTATACGAATTCACATTTGATATTTGATGGATGTTTGAAAAATATTTGTATTTTTAGAGTGGTTTTTAAAGTGCAACTACTATTGGAATCTCAAGAGCCCAGCAGATGTATACATATTCACATTCAATTCAATTCATTTATAATTGTATATTTATTAAACGAAACAAATGTTTAAAGAAATTGGATATAGATGTATCCGTATTTGCCTTAGCAAATTGAACACGAATGTTTAAGCAGATCGTTGATAGTCCTAACGTGCCTAATATGTTGCTCACATTGGTTAAAAGATATACACATAGGTACTAGACGGATGGTTGTTTCCTTTGGATAGAGGGGAGGTAAGACGTGAGTGTCTAGTACAAGGGACTCTGCAGTTTTAATCAAAGATGTTTTGTAGATAAATCAAAGTTCAGTACAAGAAGCAAAAGTTTAGGCGTTTTACCTAGGCTTTTAAAGTGGTAAAGTATATCACTACCAAATCCGTTTTTGTTTGAAGTGGATATTTTATTTATTGTGAAACTACTCCAAAATACTACCAGTCCACCCCCATGAAAAATCAAAATACCATTCAGGAATTGCTGTTAGGTCATTATATGGGCACCGGACAATATCCATATATCTTATGTTCTAAAAGCTTGCAACAAGGCTGTTCACTCTATGACAGTTATAACAAGGGAGCATCTCTCATAAATTTGGTATTATAATAATCTTCCGTAAAAAATGGAGTCATTTCATCATGACAATTTCTTAAGTAGAATGAAATTGAGGTTAGTTCCCTCTAAGATAATAATAAAAAAGAGATAATTAGCAACGATTTTCAAATAGCCATCCATATAAAATGTTTTATCCTAGGGGAAACGCCCATACCCAATGGCTTATTCCAATTGAAAGATAGGGATAGGGCTTAACCAAAAATTGACCTTTCAAGCTATGATGCCAAATAATCTTTCCCGGTTAGTCCCTGGAAGTGGGCACTTATTCAGTAGAATTTCCAAGATTTCTCTAGCTTTTAAGGGGTGAAAATGGGATTGAACAATAATTCTAACCATTCTATTGTGTATTAAATTATTATTATTTTTTTATTTAATAAAAAAACCATGAATTTGCCAACTAGTGGCACCTGTTTATATATTATTCTCTTTCACCATACCCTAGATTTTCTTGAATGAAAATTCAAGTGCCAACTCATATACCTTTTTGGGGCCAATTCCATTTGGGTTGGAAAAAGGAGAATACTCCTTTTTGTGGTAAATATACAATAAAAATCTGATTATAACAATTTTTAAATAATTAGAGATGAATGATCCAAAGGGAGAAGAGGATAAATCACATGCCTTAATATAATTATTATCCACCCAAGTTGATTTTTGACATTAATAATGAAACTTTTATGCTCATAGATGGGTAGATTCCACAATATTGCAACTTACATGTGACCAACAAAAGATTAACGGATCATCACCCAAAAAAAGAAAAGGATTAACGAATGCTTATTTATAGGGGCAATTAAATTTGTCGGTTGCATCAAATTTTTTTATATATAAATATAGTATCACCAATGCAATAAAGAGACATAGAAAATCATATTAAAACTTCCGTCTCCTTAAAAAAAGAAAGAAAGAAAAACTTTCCATTCCTTTGTAAAACTATAAATATGTGATTGTAAGAGATACTCTAATTGCGGAATGGAGGGAAAACTTTCCCTTTTTTCCCGCTCTTTGGTTCTGTCTTTTTCCCGCTCCTTTTGGGTAGTTATTATTAGTTTACTCACTGACGCGGACCGGTAACCTTCCCTGGGCAAGTACGATTCGAGAATCTCTTCTTCTTCTTCTTGTCTTTTGTCTTTCTTTTCATTTTTTAAGAAATCTTTTGCTCAGTGGATCTTGGGTTGGTTCTTTGCAATCAATGAGCTAGTATTTTGTACTTTTTATGGTAAACAAATCTGTTACAATGTGATTTTCATCTTTCCGGGTTTGGGTTTGGAACTTCAATTTTTTTCTTCTTCTTATTATTTTTTAATCTTTGAATCATTCCCTTTTTTGGGTAAAGAACCAGTATATTTAGTATATTTATCTTTCATCCATACCCTTTTTAATTTGTTTCTAAATTCTTTTATTTTCCTCTCAAATTTAGGACACACTAGTCCATTTGATTGATTGAACTCTTGTGCTATCGTAGAAACTGGTTCTTGGGTGAAGGAGAATGTGCTTTTGTATTCCACATTATGGATTCTGGGGTACCCATCAAGTCGGCTTTACTATAAGAAGAACAGTTTTGGTGGGTGCCATATCTGCTGCAGGGTTTGATATGCTGAGCGGTATAAACTTTTGTGAACTTTGATGTTTTCTTTTTAAAGGAAATAGATAGTTTTGATCTTTCATGGTTTTCTTTTTTTTAAGAGGTTCATTTGACTTTTTCTTCTTCTTCAAATATGTGTTGTGTAGTCAATATAATTTGAGTTGCTGGTCAGAGCAGGGATTTGTGTACTTCAATGTACTACATTTAGTTCCTAGAATTTCAGAAATCTTTGTTTTTCTTTATACTTATTTATTTTTTGATGGGCATTTTGTTGTTGATATAAGAATATTAAGATTAAGTGTGGAGAAGATTACCAAAAAAAATGTTTGAAGAATAATGGGATATATTGGATAATCTGTGTTATTGTGGTGATCTTCAGTATCTGCTGATGTGTAGAAGGTTTTTATACTATTAATCACTTCAAAATCTATAGGATTTAAGATGAGGACTTTGATATGGGTAAGGAGAACTTTTTTGGGTGCAGATTTCAATTGTGCTGGTTAATTTGCAACTCAGAATCTCCGATAGCTTATGTTCTGTAGAGGGTTAAGGCATAGAGAAATATCTGGCAAAAAATAGAATAACTTAAGAATTTCAATAAAATACCTATATGGGTGTGATTAATTTATGCAGCGCTGATATTTATTAGTTTCTTAATTATCTTAACTGTTATGGGAAGCTATTGATTGATGGGTTATAGGTTTTATTAGGGCCTAAGCTATCATCCTCGTGACTGGTAACCTCAGAATATTAATTTTTGTAGTAATGGATCCTAGTAACTTATGTGCTACAAAATAATTCTAGTGGACATTTTTGATTATTTTACATTGCCCTTATGTTTTGATATCTGAGGTTAGATACGTACTTTGACCGGGTATCTGTTGGTTGTAGAATTGGACTGTCTTTCCATTATATGTTGTCCCATTATCTAATGCAGTTACGAGAAATTTATTTCAGCTCTTACCAAGTGGAATTGATCTTTGGATTTCCATATGTGATGGAATAGTGCATGTTTAATAAAAAAATGATCTCCCCTAAGCAATACCGAAAAATAGCGATTTAAATATTTTCAATTTCATCATGGTTTTGGGAAATGCTCATGTACAAAATCAGAAGGAAACAATTTTTCTTAGTCAAATCTGTATTTTGGAAAATTGTTCAGAAGCAAATGTGATAAGATTTCTTAAATAATAGGAACTGGAAAGGGAAACATTTGAAAACATGTGGGGATGTGTGAAACACCAAATGTAATACATGTGCAAAATTACTCAGGAATTGCATAGTTTACTCAACAGAATAGATGTAGTAAGAAGTGTTATAACATTTGCTGTACTGTTATTTGATCGGTCACCACCTTGTTGAGCAACATTACACCCTATCCCTTGTCATACATTTCTTTGTGAATTTTGTACATTTTTCTTATTATTTAATTGTCTATTTTTCCCTTATTCTTTTCTTGTGTGTGTTTGTGTGGTGTCTTCCCCTAATGTTATATTCGATTCACACCTCATGTCAAATTTTTAGAGGCTGTTCACCATTTTTGGTCCTGACTTCTGTTTCCCTTACTGGCAGTGTGAATCAATGCATTTAATAATGTGAATTGACTGAATCAAAGGCTTGGCTTATACTAAGCCTAAAGAAGATAGGGACATGGGATATAACCAAGAATGCCAACATTTAATTCTCTTTCTCTTCTGACAATGAGGACTGAAAGACACTAGAAGTGATCATTCCAGTTTGCAGAAGGTATTAGTTATCATACTTTACCCCTCTCTCTCATTTGTCCTTTTTTCAAGTCCTAAAAGAAATACAAGGTGGAGGAATAAACTGGTAATAACATAACTAAGAGTTTCAATCAGCCTGTCTACACTGTACACACACTCAAATAGATAGAAAGATAGGAGAGAGGCCTAAGAATCAGTGCACCAAGAGTCAAAATGCAACTCAGATATCATTTCAACCAATGATATTTATTTATTTATCTTTTTGGTAAAGTCTCCCCAATTATACAGACATTGATATGTTGAGATTTTGTTTTTGGTTCACCAAGAAACTCAAACATCCTTTGATTCATTCATAAAAGAATTCCTTTGATTCACCACCTTGTACTTGTTTCCTGGCATGGCTTCAGAAACAGGTCTAAATATGTTTATTTAAGCACTGTTCCTATAAATCTTAAAGGTAGTAGGCTTTATATACACAGTCCAAACTTCCTTTGCCAACTTCACAGGTATAATTCCTGACTAATAGGGAGCTGCATTAGATAATGAACTATCCCATGATTGTGGGATCTCTTATTCACATTGTTACACCCATGGTCTTCTGATGAGGAGTTAATTTTTTCTTTAACATCTTTAATCAACAAGTTATGAACTTCCTGGCCAGTTGAAACCATTGAAAGTCCTTGTTACCACCTAACTTTATTGTGATGACAGTGGCCCTGGTTCTCTGATTGATTGGAGGCTAATAAGGCTAGGTTTTCCAAGTCAGTGCTTGGCGGAGTCCATGAAACCCTAGAAGATAGAGTGTTTTTTTTCAAGGTAAGCCCACAGAGAAACAAAAAGAATTTGAGGTCTGGGAGTGGTGGCATACATTTTCCAAAGAAACAGTAGAAAATCTTCAATTCTTCTCCATATGAGACAATACCCATTTTAAAATTCATTTCTGAACAATCGACATTCATGAAGTGAACTTTATCATTCTTTAGTTTGAAAATTTTAAGAAGTTAACCTTTGGGATTGTTTCATGAGGTATGGGACATTGTCTAAAATCATATAAAGTCTCTATATACTATATATTTATGAGACAGAAGCCTTTTGAGCACCACCGTTCTTGCAATGTATGAACATGATAGTTTTGTAGCTGACGGCTTTAGCTACATGATCCAGTTGTGCAATTGGTTACCAGGAAATGTGGGACCAAAACTGCAGGATCAAAACCTTACTCGGTTTCCAAGTTGAGATAATTAATTGTAGAAAAAGGAAAAGAGAAACTGAGGAGAAAGAGGGTGTTGGAGACTATCTCTGATCATCTTATGTCAAGTCATAAAATTTAATATTTACAAAGCTTCCATCAATATTGGTAGTAAACATAGAAATAACCACAATAGTTGAATTGATTCCTTAGCATCTTGCTATGATCAATGCACAGAACATACTAGGGGTGCTGTAAACCTGCAGGTTATGGGTCCACAGAACTCACGATAACCAAACAATGACCAAAAGGATGTCAAAGGAATAAAGTCTAGTCTGCGAATTATGAGCAGATACAGGGGCTGTTAGAACAATAGCTAGGAGTATCTGAACAAGCTGAAAATTTATAGGATAATAGTACTTCAAGTATAGAACAGGGCTTCCAAATTTTAGTTTCTACAGATAAGTCTAAGGGACTCAAATAGGTAGAACACAATGTGAAAAGAAACACAAATAGTAGAGGTTTCATACTTAACAAGCAGTTGATGGTTTACTAAAGTAGACAAGCTAAGGTTTTCTTCAAACGGTTGGTGGGCATGCATGGGCTATGGCTGAAGGGTTTGCCTGGAAGTAGTCGCAGGTCAGGGGTTTTCAAGTGAAAAGGGGCTGCAACAACTGTAGTAAAGATTGGGGCTGTCGAGCTTAAAAAATTCCGGATAAAAACACTGACTGTATGCTGCCTCTATGAAACCAGAAAGTTCTGGTATTTATAAAAAAAGGTTCACAATTACTTTTTTAAAAGCCTAGAAAACTTCTGAAATTAAGATAAAGCCTGGGTTAAGGAATTCAGGGTCTGAAAATTCAGAAAAAAGGCAAACAACAGAGGTTCTTTATAAACTAGGACTTAGTTCTTGAAGATTTCAAGTTAGGAATGAAGGAAGTCAGATCTCAACCTTGTTAAACACCAAACAACTATAAGAATATATAAAAAGAAGAAGAAAGAAGAAGATACCCCCTGGTTTCAATGGCCTCTCACCAAAGAATCCAAGGAGGGTTGGCCTCTTACGTCTCACCAACAAGAATCTTCCAAACCCTTGGAATCTCACCTTAGTCTCCAATCTCCAGATGGGGAAGGAGTAGAGCAGTTGTTGTGCCTCTCAAAGTTTTAATTCTTCATTGCATAAATCGTTGGAGGCAGTGTCCCTTTATAGACTACAAGAAGACCCTTTTTAGAAACTAAATAAAATAACTTCTTAAAACAAAACCCCTTCCCCAAGTATTTTATGATTTGAACCCTTTGTAAATAAAATAGAATCCTAATAGCAATAAGATACTCTCAAAGAAGCTGGCAACCAGCCCTCCATGGGCCCAACAATTTGACTCCAAGATTCCCTAACTATATTTTCATCACTTACTGATATCCTTTTAGTATTTTGGTAATAACTTTAGCAAATCACATCAGATTTACGAAATTTTGGTCTTGTTAGAAAGGTAACTGAATAACCTTTCTAAGGGCACCAAAATCATGCCAAAAAGGAAAATTTTGACCTTAGAAAACTTGGACTAAAAGTAAGTGATGTGATTACAATTCACAATAAAAGTACCTAAGCCCTAAATTGGCCTTGGCTATTAAGCCTTATTACAATTATATCCCTAAAACAATTAATTTCTACTTTGCCCTCCAATATTTGTCTCTTAAAATTAATCCCAATGATCAAGGGATTTTATGGGGTCCAAAGAACGCTAGCCAAGCTCTCATCTTTTCTGGACTCAGCACTTGCATCAATCTCCCCTGGTTTGACAAAAATCTATTGACGAATGATCAACACCATTTGATGTCTTCGATTGGGTAGCATGTCTTGGATGAAAGTCCTGATGATGGTCCTTTTCCGAACAATTGACTTTGTTGACTTGTATTGGAAAAGCTTCATAATATTTTTCTTCAAGCACTTTGTCTGGAATCACATTAAGGGAATATGACATGGGTCACTAATTCTTTTATAGACATCAAGGGGCTGATGTTCTGCATGGGACTGGACCCTAGCTTTTAACTCCTTGTTCTTTGAAAGTTGGGGTAGCAATGGCACATGTATCCACAAGTATAGCTAATTCATTTGAAAGGTTTATAGTGTCTTCAATATTTGGGTTATATTCCCCTCATAAAAAACACTGAATTCCTTGTGTTCGAAACTCCGGTCGGTCTTTTCGTCAGCTTCCTCAGTGAATGTTTGCACAATAGAAGGTTTCATAATGGACTCATTGGGTTCATCTTCTGAAGTTGCTTCATACAATGTATCGTCAACAACCACAAGGCTATTTTGATACTTTGCAATCCATCCATAAGGGCTGTCAAGCTTTTATTGATGGGCACAAATATACGCTGTATATACTCTTCTTGAATATCCTGAAGCTTCTTGTCAAGTAGATGTCGTTTGTCTTTAAGAACAAGAAACTCTCTGGAATCATTATTGCAATTGGACTTTTTATGCCACTCTATGTTAGATATCTCAGATGTTACCTTATGAAATTAAAATCGGACTCTTCAAAACGATATTTAAGCAGAATTTTATGTATCTCACTAGATGTTGAATCTCAATAACTAATGGTAAACAATTAAGGGATTGAAACCCTTCTTCCAACCTGCTCTACCAAACTTATCACATCCAAGTTTGGCTCTGATCCCAAACTGATGCAAGAGCAGGACAACCAAAGGGTGTTGTTCACCTGCGGGTTATGGGCCCACATAATTCATGATAAACTTTTGCAAAATGATACCTTGTGAGTATTTTGGTCATAACTTTTGTAAATCACATCAAATTTGCCAAATCGGTCTCGTTAGAAAGGTAACTAAATAACCTTTCTAATGAAACCAAAATCAAGCCAAAAATGCCAGTTTTGACCTTAGAAAACTTTGGATAAAAGTAAGTGATGGGATTACAACTCACAATAAAAGAAGCTTGATGCGGACAATCTTAAGAGACTCTTGTATGTTCCTCCACATAAGAGAGCAAGATTCAAGACTTGTGCAAAGTGTGGGTTTTTGTTAGGTGTTTAGGGGCTAGGGTACATTTGTAATAAGGCTATTAATGTCATGGGTGTTTAGGGGTTTTTATTGCATAAGGGTATTTTTATAATAAGACATTATTGCTAAGGATAATTTCATATTTTTAATAGGTTTTGAAGTCAAAGTGGGGCCCTCTTGGAGTGCTGGTCAACAGCCCCTAGAAGGTCTTCTTTTTTAGTAGTTTTGTTTTTAGAAAGTCATAGATTTAGCAGTTTTGGGTTTATGAAAGTCTTTGGTAACAAGTAAGCTAGTTTATTTAGGACTTTCTAATTTGGTTCCTTGCTATTTTCTTTGTGTTTTGAGCCTATATGTAGGACAACCCAAAGAAAGGCTGTTATCTTGCTGGTTTATGGGCCCAAAGCTAAGATAATTAGAGATGATTACCACCCTACAGAAGGCTCTCGGGTATGGCTCAAATGGGACCAGGTATTGGGTCAAATGACGGTCAAATTAGGCATCAGAACTGAGGTCTATAACAGTTTCTGTTTGTGGTTAAACAGTAAGGTATAATAGTGGTTTTATAGGATTTAGGATGGAAAAGAACATAGGCTGTTTGGGGATAGGATATGGGACTGGAACAGCAGGGTATAGGTAGGACTAAAGGGTTGGATAGGTTCAGAATAGAGGATTAAAACAAGACTGTATAAGCCTGATAAAAAAAAAAAAAAAAAAATTGAAACAGAGTATACAGAGGCTGTATTCAGGTCTGATATCTGATATGATTCCAGACCTAGAATAAGATTCAAAACAAAGCTACCAGAGACTGATGCATAAACTCTGAAATCCAATTTATTACAGGAATTTGAAAGGAGAAATCTCTGATACTTCAGCCGCAGGTTAGACACCTTCAGAATATAAAATCTCTTAAATAGAAGAATACCACTATAGAAGTCCTGCTTTAGGTAGGACTCTTTCCAGGTTTGCTGTGAGGTCTAATATAAGAGATTCCTGATGCTACACCTCGAACAGATAGAGATTCTGATTCTGATGCTGTTACAGGCTTACAGATATAGAGATGTCAAATTGAAACACCTAAACAGAGGGAAATCTCTGTACAGATGCTGCCGCAAGAGAGATTTGAGAGATACGAAGATTTCTATTCACAAAAAAAAACACAGAAAATTGGTGGGGGAGGTGCCGCAAGGAAGAGAATAGATGGTGTTTTGGAATTTCCAATCTGGAACAGCAAGGGTAGATATTTCAAGGCTGCTGTGGGGTTCTAGACCATTGGGTGTAATGCTTTCTTGCTGAAAATCCCAGGTAGGACTGAAATTAGGGTTTTGTGGTGAGAAGGTGTAGGGAAGTGGGGTTTTACAGGTTGGGGTATCAAGAAACAATCAAGACTGGTTCTTGATGATTTTTGAAGGTTGTAAAGGTCTCTTCAATGGCTGGAAGAAGAAGAAGAAGAAGAAAAAGATAGATAAGTACCTTGTGTGGAGAAAACCCTACCTAGGTTTCAAGTTTGGCACAAAAACTTGAAGGAGAAGCATCCAAATTGTGGAAACCAGAACCCAGAATTTTTTTTATTCAATTTATCATATCATCAAGTATAATCGAGCCCTTTTATAGACTCAAGAATTCAAAATAAAAGAAAATTCTATAATTAGAAACCTAGACATGAAGAACTGTTAGTAGTAGATTTCATAAGAGGACTTCAAAAAAAAAAAAAAAACATAAACTTAAGCAGCCAAAAATGTGGCTCTTGTAAAAGCTAACGACCAACACTTATTTAAATATAAGATATGCTGCCTAAAAAGCCCCAAAACAAAAACCATAATGACATTCATGTCCTAACCTTTGATAAATTATAAAATATTAAATAAAAGCATAACACCATACTACTAAAATGACTCTTAACGACAATTTCAAGTGATGGTAAAGGTGGCTCTCATGACAGTCCATGAGTGGACCCCACCAAGCCACATGTGGCTCCCACTTGGTCTTCATTGTCCACATCATATATATAGGGCTGCATGTTTTGTACTAAGGAGCAATGGATGAACAAAGTTTTATTGAAGTTTTGCACTTCTTCTATTGGTTGTATCCATTAGAAACCCTAGGGTTGTAGCCCTAGTCTCCTTTCCTCCCAATCATTTATAGTTGTTGGGTTTCATCTTCTTCCTTCTTATTCTACTTTCTTCTTCATTCATCTTCTTTCTTTCTCCTTCTTTCTACTTCCTTTTGCTAATCACCTGCTGTTTTCCTGTAAAGCCCCATTCACTTGGGCTGAGATCATCAAGGCTGAGTTGCTAGAATTCCAGAAATCTGCACTTCAAGCTCTATATATGGCTGGTACTTCCAGGTTCAGGTTCTTCCAAATTGCTCTTCTAAGTCAGGTATTCTTGGTCTGATTTCTTTAGGGTTTTCCTCTTCATTCTCTTGTCCATCTAATTCAAATTTCTTCTTTTTCTGCTGGTTTTATATTGAGTTTACCCCAAGCCTATAAGCCTATTCTGCTGAATTTAATACTGCAGACTATTCTTTTATATGTTTCATATACTTTAATCATCAGAATCACATGAAATTTTGCATGGAAGGCCCTTATAGGCATATTTAACCACCTGTAAAATTTTAGAATTTTCTGATGTGTATGCTGGGGTAGTTTGGTAATTTTACCAATCTGCTCTTCTAGTTTCTTCTTCTTTTCCTCCTCTATTCTATCTTAATTCTTCTGGTTTGATTCTCTCTCCTTTCCCCTAATGTTCTTCTAAATTCGAGGCTCATTGGGTGTCCTTAAAGACTACACATGATTGTCTAAGTTCTGTCCTCTCTTCCGCAACATATTTTGGGTCCACAACTCCAGGGTCTAACAGCCTTAGGATGTCTTACACCTAACTTTGGTATAAGATCTTATCATCTAAACCCTAAATTGACCTTGGCTGTTAAGCCTTTTTACAATTATATTCCCCAAACAATTAATTCCTAATTTACCCTCTAATATTTGTCCTCTAATATTTGTCCCCTAAAATTAATCCCAATGATCCTCTAAAGGACCATATGGGGTCCAAAGAATGCTAGCCAAGCTCTCATCTTCACTGGACTCAGCACTTGCATTAACCCATGGTTAATAGTATGAAAACAGAGGAAAAAAGACATAATTCTTAACAACATGATTAAATGCAAAATCGTGTTGATTTTTAGGCCTGTAGATATAAGACTTGCCTTTTAGATTGGGTTGAAGTTTTTTGCTTAATGCCATTTCTGTCTTGCCTTTGTTGCAGATAAGCTCTTTTGTAGCTGTTTCCTTGTGATATTTTAGATATCAAATCAACTTTTCAAGTAGACAACTCTTATGACTGCATCTCCAGAGACAACTTAAGAGACAGCTGTAAGACACAATGGCAAGTTGATGGGCATCATCACATACTGAATAGTTCTGTATGGTTTTATGATGAGGTTAATAAATCCTAATCTACATCCAAATCTTCTCAGAATGTTAGTGTGAGATTGACTTTTTTCTTCTATTTTTTTGAAGATATTATTAGACTCAAGAATGTCACGTGTCTATACATATTGTTAATTCAGTTCACATTGTTGATGGGAAAAATGCATAAAAGCTCGTGTTAAAGAAGAGAACGTTGAGATTCTGCCAGTTCCACCTGGTTTCATGTCTCTTACATCCTTCACCTTGAAGAGGGTGGAAGATAGTGAGGTCATGATTAGTTGTATGGCCTCTTCGGTTGCTTCTGAATCACAATCGGCTCAGTGGGACACCAATTGTGACATTAATGATGTGAAAATTGCGAAGTCTTTTAGGTGTAGACCATGGATAAACTACGGCCAATTTGGTTACAGCTTAGAGGAGTCTGACTCTGAACATTTTGATGAGGTTGGTTATCTTTTTCTTTATCACTTCAATCAACCTTGCTTCAGGATGTTAATAATGTGGTTTGTGTTCTCATTACGAAAGTACTAGATTACTTGATTTTTATCTTATAATTAATTATTAATCAATTTTTTTTTTTTTTTGAAGATTCCCCCTTCAAAACCTTGCCTTCCCAAAGGGGTTATCAGCGAATGTTTAGAGTGTAGTAACTTCCAAAAGGTAATCTATAAATCGTTTTTGTTTTGATCTCTGAATTTAATTTTTTTCTTTGTTTGTGCAATCTAATGTAATATTATGATACATAAGTCATTTTTTATTGCAGCGAACGTAAATTACATAATCTGATCTATGTTATTGATAATTGATGCTTTGGAACAGGTCACAGCCAGATGCCGTCCTGAAGATTCATCCAGGCCTGTGCTTGAGGAGGCTCCTGTATTCTACCCAACCGAAACGGTCTTTCTTTCCACTTAAAATTTGACTTCTTAGCATTTGATTGCTTTTGTCTCCTGTCATTGCTTCCGTTCCTTTATGTGGAAACTTGATTGCTTTAGATGGGAGAAAATTGAATTTCTGAAGGAGATTTGAAACTCATCTCCAGGAATTTGAAGATACACTACAGTATGTTGCCAGTATACGTCCAAGAGCAGAGACATATGGGATTTGCCGCATTGTTCCTCCTCCTTCATGGACACCTCCTTGCCCTCTCAAGGAAAAGAGTATATGGGGAAGTTCTAAATTTGCTACCTGTATCCAACGGGTTGACAAACTTCAAAATCGGGTTTCAAAGAGAAAGTTGTCTAGAATTTGTAGCGATACAAAGAGGAAAAGGAGAAGATGCATGAGAAAGGGGGTTGATTGTGGGATTGGTATTGGAAATATCATGGGTCCTGATGGAGTTGGATTCCATGAGCTCGAGAGGTTTGGTTTTGAACCTGGTCCGGTGTTCACCCTGGAGGCTTTCCAGAGATATGCAGATGATTTCAAAGGGCAGTATTTTTGCAAGAATGACAAGGACACAAATGCAGGGGGTAATCAGAGCATGCTTCAAAAGCACTGGGAACCGTCAGTGGAGGTTATTGAGGGTGAATATTGGCGGATGATTGAGAAGCCAACTGAAGAGATTGAGGTATTATGGGAAAGATCAACAAGTGCAATGAGAGAAATTTCTAATCTTTATTTAATCAGGCATCTTGTTTATTATATGCTGGTGTGATTTGTTAGGTGCTTTATGGGGCTGATTTGGATACTGGAGTATTTGGCAGCGGTTTCCCCAAGGTTTCCCCTCCACTGAGGAGCTCTGATTATGAGGATCAATATTTGTTATCGGGCTGGAACTTGAATAATTCCTCTAGGCTTCCGGGATCTGTTCTTTCTTTTGAAAGCAGGGATATTTCTGGTGTTCTAGTCCCATGGTTGTACATAGGAATGTGCTTTTCGTCATTTTGTTGGGTAAGAATGAAAGGCTGGTATTTCCCTGACACTCTATGGAATGAATGATTACTTTATTTAATATCTATGCATTTATTTATTTATTTTTGATGGATGCATTATTGCTTCTTATTATGTCTTATTCTTGTCAAGATTTATACTATACTGCTTTTATTGGTGCAGTGACAATATTTTGATATAAACAATAAAAATGAGTGTTATCAGCTGTTTTGGACGTTGATGGCTAATGACATATGTATCTGTATGTTTGTTTTTGAGAACAGCATGTTGAGGGCCACCACTTGTACTCATTAAATTACATGCATTGGGGTGCTCCGAAAATGTGGTATGGTGTTCCACAAAGAGATGCCCTCAAGTTCGAGGCAGCTATGAAAAAGCATTTGCCAGACTTACTTGAAAAGCAGCCCGAGTTGCTTCATAAGCTGGTCAGTGATGATATCTCTTATTTTACTTGTTCATGTGACAAAAATGCTTCATTTTCTGGAAATTGCAGCATGGGAAACATGCTGTACAATGGTGTGCAGACATGTATCCATCATGCAACAAGCCTAAGCCAAGTGTATCTGTGTCCTTGATAAGATAGGAAACATAATATAGTAATTGAAAATCATCCCTCTTTACCCATTTCTGAATCTATTCTGTGTTGGTGGTTTTGCTCATTATTTGGTGTCATTTGAATATATATGGACTACAAACTGCAGCAATAATTCAGCCATATATCATATTCACTATAATTAAAATAAACATGATGATCACATACTCAAGTGGGATGAAACAATGTTTTTAAACACATCTAGAGTTATATATTTATGTGGCAACTAAAACAAACTTGGTTCAGATCTCATACCACCTGAGACTATAAATCAGAGTTCTGTTTGCAGTAGCAGCTCAAATCTCGGCATAATAAAAGAAATCCAGCAAGTACAAATATGTAAAACTCATAATCATAAAACAGAAATGGGGTTAGAAGACTTATTGGTTGGTGTCTACATGTGTGAATATGCTGTCCTTAAAGTGGATTTCGCTGGGCTCAAACATGCAGCAGCCTTGTTCGATGTCCACATCTAGGAAAGACACCAAAATCTCTCCTTCCACTTTGCAGTGTGTAGGAGTCCACAGAGAACGATGCAGACGACCTTTGGTGTGTAGATTCAAATTTCTTCTCTTTTTTTCTTCTTCAGAACACGATGAAAACTATACATCTGGGACTCAGTTTTTTCTCTAAAAAAAATCATTTGCATGTGTGCAACATCGTGCAAATCAATATGCAATTCATTGCAGCCAGTAGGTTGTGCGCATCAACTTGTGTGTAACCCTTCATGTGTGTTTGTTTCTGTTATAGAGGAAACCTCATTCAAGACCAAAACGTTAGGCTTCCTTTGGGTTGCCTAACGTATAATCACAGTAAATATATTATATTGTAGTAAATAAATATACTTTCCCAAAAAAGGCAATAAAAATATTAAATATATTATATTGTAACACACAATAAACCAAGATTTAGTTTTGAATCTTATTAAAAGATGTACAAATACTTACAATCCTCCACAAGATTCAAAATTGAATTAAAATGAAATAAAGTGTAAAATAACTTCAAAACACATAAACACACACAAAACATGTAAAAGATGTGAATATGTAAAACACACGAAAACCATTAAAAGACATCTGCATAGCAGGGATCTGATCTATTATGATTATGAACTGGCCCTTGGAAGAACACCCCATGACCCACAGAATCTTGGTGGACATTAGGTCTATGAATCAACTCTCTTAGATGCAACTTTGGCCTTATAAGAATTGTTACTCTTTCACATATAAGCTGCCTCACCACATTACATGTGAAAGAGTAACAACTGTAGTAGTTTGTTATGGAATCTTTATTCACAAAAGCCCTATCATATATATGTTGAGTTTCATTTACAAACTTAGTATTACCTTCACATTCGAACGATTAAATCATTTTCCAACTTTCACCAAGTTTCTTGTGAGTTTTACTTCCACAGTTTAATATTTTACCTATTATAATACAAGTGTATTAAAATAAGCCATCATTGCTAATGAATCTATTTGTTCTCTTATGCTTATGTAATTAGATTAAAATATGATTCTTAAGTTTTCACAATTTTTACAATATTTTTTTTTGACATTTCCAGAATCATTCGGGTGAATGCATATGGCCAAAGCTGTCTCGGCCTCCATCCCGAAAAGGGCAAACAAGATGCTAGATTCACTTATCCCTAATCTATGCGATTTCCCGGGGTTGGGACATACATAGGCCCACTGTGTGCTTCCAAAGTTAGAGGTGGAGAAATGGTTGATGACGGTTTTAGAGAATAGCTCTAGGGCTTTCATCTTCACGTCTTCGGAATAGGAAGCTTCATTCCTGTGCTCACATGGATCTACTCGATGTGGAGAAGGGGGCTTGTTTTAAGAAGATGGCACCCAAGCATGGTGGCGATTGCTCTGCGACATTCCAGGGACCTCATTGGTTAAAAATATGGGGCATTCCTCATCATCTGTGGCATTGAGACACTTATCGAGCCATCAAAAACCAATGTGGAGGTTTTGTTCGTGCAGATTGTAGAACGATTCATCAAGAGGCATTGGATGCAGATTGTATTCTTGTCCGTTGCTCCCACATTAACAACATTCCTCGCTCTTTGGTTACTCACACTTGGGTGAAGAGTTCATGATTTCTATCAATATGGAAAATGGTTGGCTTGGCTGTGAGAACTGAAAGGAAGAAGGTGATGATGTGGCCCATGTTAGGGTCTAGTGGACTAGACTAAAGGATTTCACCTAGCCACATACCCGAAATGAGACAAAAATATGGTTAAGGACCAAACCCAAGGCGTGAATAAAAGGGATTATATCTCGGATTTCAAGCCAACAACTTGGAAGTTGCACCAGTCTACAACTAGCATGGGTTGGCAATATTACCACTATGATTGGTGGTTAAAAGGTAAGTCCAATAAAAAAGAGGGAGGTGGGGTTGTTCAAAATTCAAAATCAAAATTTAAAGGGAATTTTAGGGCACATAAAAAAGGCTAGGCTAAACGGAGGCCTCATCCAATGTGGCCTTATCATCATGGGCTTAGACCTAAAAGGCCTAGTGGAGGTCCTACGTCAATACCGGTACCCAAAAGCCCACATATTAAGGAGACTTTGGAAGGACTAATGTCTAGCTTGATGCATTTGTCCCTTCTTCCTCTTCTTCTTTGTTGATGGAGAGAATATACCTTGGGGAGTTGACAGTGTGATGATGCGGTCATGGGATCCCATGGGATACCGATGCTCGTGTGCCGGAAACGGCTTTCAAGCGGAGAGTCGACAGAGAAGCCCAAAAGACACCTTGCTTAAGAACTATGATACGGAAACCCTGTTCAATAGCCAAGAGATTTCGACAAGTTGTAGGGCTTCGCCAGAACCCTATCCCCAATGCCTTCCAAGAAGAAAACCTAGAGAGGGAAGAAGACTAGAAAGGATGTATACTGCTCGGAGGAGTATGACATCTGTGGAGGAGGTTTTCGAATCTTGGTCCGCCATCACTACTCCATCTTGTCCTCTTGGTGTTGCCTTTCATCTTCTCCATCCAATGTTCAATTTATTGATTGGACTTTTGAATGGGAGTCCATTGTTTTCTTTTAGTGCAGCCTAATGTTGGTCTTGTATTTCTCATGCATTGCCTCATTTTAGGCTTCTCTTAATATACAACAACAACAACAACAACAAACAGCCTTATCCCAACTATTTGGGGTTGGCTACATGAATCCTGTTCCACCATTCAACCGTTAAATTACAAGCTGCCATGTCCCTCCTTGCTACCTCCACCCATGTCAATTTTGGCCTTCCTTTATAATCTTTCTAGCACCTTTAACTTGTATTGTCTTACTCCGCCTCACTGGTGTAGTCATTGGTCTTCATTGCACATGCCCAAACCATCTTAATCGACTTTCCCTCATTTTATCACCTATTGGTGCTACACTAAGCTCCTACAAATGGATTCATTCCTAATTTTATCCTTTCTAGTCTTGCCACTCATCCATCTCAACATCCTCATTTCAGCCACACTCA
>JAOXJP010204355.1:0-12005 GCA_025762735.1 Platanus orientalis
CCCTACCTGAACCGGTTCAATTAAACCACCCAAACCAAGCCTATCTAAGCCTAAACCATCCCAAAACCTAAACTAACCCTACCTAAACCAACCGACCCAAAAAACCAGCCCCTTTTCTTCTCACCCACGAACCCATCTCCCCATCTTTCCCCTCTTCGTGCAAGATTGCAAACCCTAAGCTTCTGCAGGCATTCTGCTCTCTCCCTACCTCCCCCATTTCACCACTTCAGCTCAATCCCTCTCCTATCACTTTCGCCTTCTTGCCCTTTGTAAGAAAATCTCAAATCTCCAATCCAAAACCCTCCCCCAAGAATCCCCTTTTCCACTCTTGCGTCTGCCTCCTCCATCCCATCTCTCTCGATTTCCCTCCTATGAAAACCTAGGCTAGGCACCTGCCCTCGTTCCCGCCTCTCCCCTCTTCCCTATTATTCTCTTTTTCAAGTAATTCTGAAACCTTAGAAACAGTTTTTAGTCTGGCGCCCCTAATTTCCTAATCACCCTTGCCTCCACCTTCACACAAATCCCATGATTGGTTGATTAGTGATGGTAACAGCTGGCTGGCAGCACTCTTGAAGACCACCCCACCCCTATGCGTTGAAGAGTTTCCCCTCTATAAAAGGGGAGAAGGGGATCACCTCGGGGCAGCGAGAAAAAAACCCCTTTTTCTCTAATTTTTGAAATCCAAAATGGAGGGAGAGAGGAAACAGCCATGAGGATGGTAATCAGTTTTACTAAACCCCTTGCTCTTGTACCCACGAAATTGTCATCTTCTTCTTCTATAAACTCTAACACCTCAC
Source organism: Platanus orientalis (assembly GCA_025762735.1). Taxonomy (NCBI): domain Eukaryota; kingdom Viridiplantae; phylum Streptophyta; class Magnoliopsida; order Proteales; family Platanaceae; genus Platanus; species Platanus orientalis. The sequence goes on from JAOXJP010204355.1 coordinate 798, forward strand.
ATCTGGTCAAAGTAGATCCCTTCTAAATCACTTAAACCCCCTTTCATCATCCCCTGTTTATTCTTGTATTCCAAACCCAGATAGTCCTATTTTTTATGCTCTACCCAACTGCCAAGATCTAAGAAAAGGGGTCCTCTACGTTGTGTGCTACAAGGTAGAGGAGATTTCCTATCTCCTGCTTCAAACTTCTTTGTATTTCGTGGTTTGCATTGCATTGATGATGAGAGCATGCATCTAGAGCTCCTGACACTCCATGTCTACCATTAAGATTTGCATGATATTTATTTACTCATATTTTTTGTTTTTTAGAGAAGACTTTACAAATTCGGTAATAAAAGAAGAGATCTAAAAACCGTGATTGTGGAGTGATAATACGACTTAGTTTTGGGTAGGTAACTGGAAAATTATGATTACTTGATAAGATGGCTTAAGAAAGACTGTATATGGTTTATTCCTTTTGAAGTTTATATAATAAGCTGTATTTTTTTAGATGTGTATTCATGATAAGATGATGCAATGTTCCTATGGATGAATACGAAGATGTCGGGTGGACAGTGATGATGACATTTGAAGTATTTTTTAAAAACTGTTGACAATCAGGTATTTGAAAAAGTGACATGGGGATCACTATTCATCCCCAGGGGGTCCATATTACAGTTGTTATTATGCCGAAATTTCGGCAAAAATGGCATGTGGATCCCTTGCTTAATCTTAACAAAACGAGATAAAAAGCAATGGGTAAGATGAATAGTTTAATAAATCAAGTTGACCATTAGACTATAACGGGTTTAAATTAGGGAACTACGAAAACAAATGAGGTGGGGTGTCTAATACCTTCCCCAACTCGTAACCGAATCACTTACCTGGGAGTTTCTAAAAGTTGACCAGTTCAACATGGAGTCAAACATTTCAAACCATTTTCAGAACCGATGTCCATCCATATCTTTAAAAAGGATGGTGGCGACTTCAAAATATTGTGAGATTTTCTGCAATAGTTAAAGTCTCTTTTAAAAGGGATTTACCCGTCATACGAAAATTGAGGCCCACAGAATGGTGACTCCATTGGGGAGTTATTGTTCAACCTAAAATATGCCCGTTACAGTCTTAGGTCAAGTCAATTATTTACTTTTATGATTAAGTTGAATTTATTGCTTTCCTAGCTAGATTGTGATAAGTTTATTTGCTTTACATGTAATGCTACAAACCAAACTTTTGAACATGTACACGTTATTTGTTAATTTTCTTTTCAAACGAGTCTAAGATCAATGAGGAAGTGACATTTGCACTGTGCACACATTACATGACATATTTGCATTGCACGTCTTATTGGGTAACTCCGAACCTATTAGGGAGGATCAGAAGCCGATACCTTGGTTGCCGCACCTTCCAAAGGCCAGGTGGAGATCCCCAACCCTAACCTAGAAATCAACTCAGACACATGTATTAAGCATTACCTAGGTTTAGTTTCTCTTAGGACACTAATATAGGACATTTTTTTTATAAAGTCCAATCACAAGGATAATTATCCCTTTATTTATTTGGTTGTGGTTGTCTAGGTGATCCAAGTCCTTTTTTTTTGTTTTTCTTTCAATTCTTTTATTTGTTTTATCATGCATCCACACATAGATAATTAAACCATAGAAAATATGAGAGAAGGTAATAAAATCCACAAATATCCTTAAAACATACTTAATGGATAAAAAAATAAGAATAAAAATTACTCTTAGCCTAGGAAGGCCTAAAGAAAATTATTCACCTCTTCTTCCCCCGCAGCATAGGCTTGAGAAACATCGCGCTAGCATTAAAATCTATACTATAAGTACCAACAGGAAATTAAAATACCCATTTTAAGTTTGTTGTTCACACTAGAAATGACTTTCCTATAGTAGCCTAAGTAGTCTTCTTGCTTGTAGGAAATGGCCCCAAGACTAGTCCGTATAACACCTTTTCCGGTATGCACTCCAAAATTCGCCACACTCCTAAGGACCATGCCAAGGGAGGACAAGGCACTGTGGGCTTTGAATAGCTGGCTTGGTGATACACTTTTCCAAGTTGATACACCACTTGATTGGTCAATGTTGGAGGCAGCTACATCCTTTTGGGACCCAAAGGATCGGGTGTTCCGGTTTGGGCAATGTGAGTTGTGCCAAACTCTTGAAGAATTGGAGATGTTCCTCTACCTTACCCCTAGCAAGGACAAAGTGGTGGCAATGCCAAACATTAAGCCTGGATACTCCAAAGACTTCAACAGCTACTTGTTGGTACAAAAGGACCAACTTGAAAGGGATGTGACAGGAAAATACACCACATGTTCCTTTAGCTACCTCTTTGAACGAGGTTGGCAAGGCACAAGGGACTTTGATGACAAAAGGAAATGTCGGGCTTTCACCCTCGTCATTGTAGGGCAACTCCTCTTGCTTCGTAACCCATATTATGTGGAAGGAGTCACGTGTGGATATTGGCTCAACATAGGGAAGGCAAGACACTAGTACCAATGATACTAGCTGAAATTTTGCTTAGCCTAACCCACTGTGCATAACAAGGACATGGTATGCTGTATGGATGTCTTGCATGTTTATAGGCATGGTTGAGGGAGCACATTTCTCATCTCTCTAATATCCCTCCAAACCTTCTATATTGGAGTCATCCTTTAAGGGCATATGCGGATCGTAGGCCGAGACCAGTAAAGACAAATTCAAGTGAATACCAAGGACTCCTTGTAGATTTGCATCTACAATAAGTCTCCTGGCACCGTGAGTGGTGCCTATCCTTCCAACCCAAACTCTATATGCCGGGGCAAAGGTATCTAGTTTTGGTAGGGTAATATGCATCTAATCTTATGTACCAATATGAGCACTTTGCCAATTTTGTTATAAACAGATTTTCCCAGGTTTATTGCCGGAATTCCTAGACATAGAATCCTTTAGCGTTGCCACTACCTGTACATATGACATGTTCTGGTCACTTTGGGCTAAGGGCACCCATGAAGGTATCAAGCTGAAAGCATCCCTCTATAACTCTGTCAGCTCAGACTATGAATTCTGGTTCAATCAATATTATAGCAAGGCAACTGTGGAGTTTGAGAATGAGAAAGCTCTTCGAATCAAGAAAGCTAGGAAAAGCATCCAACATCCCAATCTAACCCAGGCAAGAGAAAGTTCTAGAACTATAGAGGGATCCAAGAGGCTCTAGCAGCAGTTAGCAGTGGAAACTTTGCTTCATGAAAAGCTTGAAAAGGAACTCATCAAGGCACTCTCTCAAAGGGATGTAGAAAGAAACTGGAGGGTTGAAGTGGAAGACGAAAGAGATAACCTCCAATTAAGAAACACCATGGTAGAAGAAGAATTAGAAAAATTCCGCTTGGACCTCCAGAATCTCCAGGATGTTGAATACAACCTCCACCTAGAGATTATCAAGACCCAAAAACTCCACACATAGGATGTGTCTCACTGAAATCAATGGATCTAAGGATGGGTTCGCTGCATGCATCATTTAACTTTTTTTTTTCCTTTGTCTTTGTGGTTTTCATGTAATTTTGTTTGGACTTGGATCTTAGGATGTATGATTGTAATGTTTATCTATGAAGTTCAAGTTTTCTTATTAAGTTTTGATCTATACTCCCCAAGATTTAACTAAAACAATTTAATTAAATCCAGCAACATAAAGCGGCCGATGAAATCTAAGAAGAAGCGTACACATAGAAGCCCGTACTTGTTGAGATCTATAGCAGGAATCTCTACCTTTGGGCATGAAGCCGAGGATGACACATCCCAAACCTAAGCAACACCAAACCCACCTACACAACTCGATTATCTCAAAGGCATATTTGAGGCTATAACATCGCTCACCCATTCCCATCAAGAGATAAAGACGACACCAAGAACTGTTCCATCATCCTCCAACATGAATACTGAACCTCCTCAACCTTTCACCATTCCTACAACTACACCCCCTCAACCATCATCATCTTTCACATTCAACACAACCATGCCATCACCACCACTCCCTCAAGCACCAGCCCGACCCTCGTACACCCCCACTGGACCTCCACCTGTGTTCAATTTCTCTACTGTTCCCCCAACTATGCCTGACTTTCCCCCTTCATCAGGCCACAACAAGACCTAGGAACAAACTTTCACTTTCCTAACCCCCCCTCAAGATAAGGGGGAGGAAGGAAAAGCCCAAGACTATGCCTTCCCACCTCAAGCGTCATATACTACCCCGCAAGGGTATCAAGCCCCTCTAAGCTCGAATAACACGAAAAAGAAGGTCGAGAAACTGCTAAGGGAGATGAAAAAGTTAAAGATGATCCATTAATTGGGAGTGACCGACTTTGAAGACTTGTGTTATTACCCAGGGGGCGTTTACCAGAGAAGTTTCAGCTCCTAGAATTTGCAAAGTATGATGGGGAAGGATGCCCTCAAACCCATTTGAAAATGTATTGTAATGACATGTTCCAGTTTAGAAGGGACAAAAGATTACTGGTAATGTTCTTCTCAAAAAGTTTGACAGGCAATGGTCTTCAATTGTATGCCACTTTGGACAAACCCCGGGCAAGCTCTTAGAGGGAGTTATTAGAGGCATTCTTGGCTCACTTTCGGTTTAACCTTGAACTTCAACCAAAGAAGGCGGATTTGGAAAGAATGAGCCCAAAGACTGGTGAGAGCATGCAAGAATTCTCTTACCAATGGAGACATGTAGCAGCAAACTTAAGAACTCCTCTAGATGAAGAAGAATTAATCAATACATTCATATGAACATTGAGCCCCATTTATCAATACATGTTGCTTGCTCAGACTCATGATAATTTCGCCTCTACGGCTAAGGCAACTGGAAATGTGGAAAGAATGATTTCGAGAAGGCATCATTGCAGACAATCATGGGGCAATGATAAGTACCATAAAGCTCCCCTTCAAGAAATCGGTTACTAAAGAAAAGACTAATGAGGTACAATTAATCATTCCCCAGGCGCCTCCGTCAATCTCTGTTCCTCCAACACCATTCACCTTTACAAACCAACCTCAACAACATCAGCAACAACAAGGATAACCACAACAACAAGCATTTCAATAGCCACAAAATTTCATGTTGTCCCCCAAGGTGCCCCCCATTCCTAACTTTTTTGCTCAATCTCAACCAGAGAAAAAGAAAAGCGAATTTGCTCCCTTGCTGTACTCATACCCTCACATGCTTAATAGCCTAATTGCTAGTGGGCATCTTTGCCTGCTTGCCCCGTGTCCCCCACCCAATCCACTTCCACCTTTTTATAACCTAAATGATCATTGTGCCTATCATCAAACAGTAGGTCACATGACTGATAGGTGTTATCAGTTAAAACACCACATTCAAGACTTGATTGATCAAGGAAATTTTGTTTTTAGCCCAGCCCCAACTCCATCAAGCCCCACACCAAACAAGATTTTGCAAAATCCATTGCCACCTCACCTGCCTTCTGGATTCAAATCCATCAACATGATTGAATTCAATCGTCTCCCTTTCAAACCTGTGCAGCTTATAGCCCAACAAGGAGAGACAGTAAGGATCCAGCTAGATCAACCATCCATCCCTCCCCCCCAGATCTGCACCATCACTCCACCCACACAACAACCCTTGGTCATCCCTTCATTAGCCCACCTGACCCTAGACCCTTCTGCAGCCACTTTTCACTTTCCCACACTCACACCTACCTCCCCTTTCATCTTTCAGGTACCGACACCTTCCGCCACTGATGTTGTCCCTATCACATTCCCATCTTCTCCTGCCTAATGGCTACCTCCACTTGCACAACCTTTGATGATTTAATCCCCAACACTATCATCAGAGCTAATCACCCCCTTTGTTATTCCATTCCCACTAATGAACCGCCAGGATATGAAGACCGTATCTTGGGGATATGATGAAGATCCAATGATCTGTGAAGCAAACGCTGTTGAAATACAGCATCTCACAAGGAATGGCCGCATCTACAAGCCAGTTAGGTTAAGAGATAATGATGAAGAAAGCTAGGTCAGGGAAGAACGTGAAGGATTGGAGGTTGAGGCTACAGGGGAAAAGAAAAGGAAGGAGAAAGAGGAGAAGATTAGAGAGGAGAGAGAAAAAGCAAAAGAAATTGAGGCTTTTGAGAGTTTGATACAAATATCACAGTTCAACCTCAATGAACGACTAAGTAAGATACCTGCCCAAATCTCTATTTTGGGGCTCTTGCTCTCCTCAGAGGTGCATTGAAAGCAATTCTTGGACATCTATGCATACGCCCATGTTAGGGTAGATCTCCCTCCGACAAAATTAATTGAAATGGTCGGGCTTGTGATAAATCAACGAATCAGATCGTTCTCTGATGATAAACTCCCAGAAGAAGGAAGCAACCACAATAAAGCTCTTAATATCGTTGTGAGTTATGGGAAGATTGATATCCCACAGGTCCTCGTCGACAATGGCTTGGGTCTAAATGTTTGCACCACCACCACCCTTTGAAATTTCAGGCATTCTGAAGAAATTTGTGGCAAAATCTTATGATTGTTAGCGGGTTCAATTAAACCCAGAACCAAACATTGGGAGATATTGACTTGGACTTGTTGATTGGATCACACATCTTTACGGCTCGATTTCAGGTGTTAGACATCTCGGTGTCTTTTACCTTGTTATTGGGGCGCCCGTGGCTTCATGAGGTCAACGTTGTGCCATCCACCCTTCACCAGAAAATCAAGCTCATGGTTGATGATGAGTTGATTGTTATCCCAGGAAGCAAAGAGATCAAAATCCGAGAAGGACAACGGATGATGGAGATACAACATGTGGAACTAGAGGCTCGATACTTCTCTTATCAATTTGAAGAGGTATACACTTTAGAGAAAGTGAAAAGGATCAAAGAGAAGAAAAAGAGGCTTGCACCTAAATTTAGAATGATGGCCCGCATGGGGTTCAACCTAAGAAAAGGGTTAGGCAAGAGACAATAAGGGCGAGTGACACTGGTAAAATGAATTAGGTGCACACTGAGATTTAAAATCAGGTACATTTTACAAGATGAGGAGGCTATGGGAGTGTCCAAAAGTATGGAGGAAGAAAGGCTCAAGGCCCCTATGAAATTCACCAAGAAAGGAAGAAAACCATCCCCATCTAAATCAACTACCATCTTTAGCCCCACCGTCCTGTGCCCAAACAAGCCAAATATCGAAACCCCCCCAACCAGGACTTGGTGTTGTCACCTACTCTTACAAGAACGAAAGCAGAGGAAAACGTCTCACCACCACTTATAGAAGATCTCATCCCCCTAGCAATCGAAGAATTGTATGACATGGAAGACACCAACATAATCTCTACTGATGAACCTGTCAATGTTGAAGGATCACATGTGTACCCCCGACAGCTCATCTCCTTACTTGACCATGGAGGATCCAATTCTTACTTTGGTCGACCAAGTCTGTTAAGATCAGTGGCAACAAGGGCTTTTGTTTGGATTTTTGTGCTAAAAGAAGAATGTGTAACCCACTTTTTGCTGTTGTTGTTTTAAAAGAAGGAAAATATTTAGAAAAAAAAAAATACACGCAAAGAAAAATAGTTGTGTAGCTCTTTTGCTTGCTTTAATGTAAAGATGAACTACGTACGACCTGATCTCGGTCTTTATATCTTTTTGTTGTTTAGCATCGGCTACGTAAGCTGCTTGGATAGTGACTCCACACTCGGTCAAATTAATGAAAATCAACTTTTTGCCTCGAATTTTATGTTGATCATGTTCTTTCGCTCTTCCTTTTTTCAGAAAAAAGATGGTCAAATAGATCTTTTTTATCTTGATAATAATGAGGATGAGGATGAACCACTACCCGAAGAGATTCTTGACCTAGTCCAACGTCAGGAAGATCACAATCATCCAACTACTGATGATATCGAGGAGATAAACCTTGGTATTGAAGATGACCCTAACTGTACTAAAATTGGGATCCCAAGCACGTCAAAGTTAGGGCAAGCCCTCATGCACCTTTTGAAGGAGTACATTGATGTCTTTGCTTGGTTATGTGGACATGCCTGGGCTAGACACTGACTTGGTAGTTCACCATTTACCAACCTATCCAAAGGCTATACTCGTCAAACAAAAGCCAAGGAGACTACGACCTGAATGGTCAGTAAAGGTGAGAGAGGTTGAAAAACAGCTCAGTGCTGGTTTTTTGGCGGTAACTATGTATCCCAAATGGTTGGCTAACATTGTGCCAGTACCTAAGAAAGATGGAAAAGTTAGAATGTGCATCGACTTTCGAGACTTGAATAAGGCAAGTCCTAAGGATGACTTCCCACTCCCTCACATTGATGTACTTGTAGACAACACGGTAGGCCATGAGATGATGTCCTTCATGGAGGGGTTCTCAGGGTACAATCAAATCAAAATGGCACCTAAAGATATGGAGAAGATGTCGTTCACAACTCCGTGGGGTACCTTTTACTACAAAGTCATGCCTTTTAGACTAAAGAATGCAAGGGCAACATACCAACAGGCTATGACTACTCTCTTTCATGATATGATCCATAAAGAAATGGAGGTCTACATGGATGACATGATCATAAAATCAAAACGAAAGGAAAATCACCTGTGAGACTTGCGCAAGCTTTTTGACAGACTGCAAAAATATAAGCTACGTCTGAATCCGCAAAAATGCGCATTTGGCGCATCAAGTGGGAAGCTTTTGGGTTTCATTGTTAGCACCCGAGGAATCGAGATATACCCAGCTAAGGCTAGAGCCATCATCAATATGCCATCACCAAGAATAGAAAAGGAAGTCCCTGGTTTCTTGGGAAAAATCCAATACATTAGTCCTTTCATCTCACATTTGATGCCCATTTGTAGGCCCATATTTAAACTACTAATGAAAGAAGCACCCATGAAATGGAATCAATAGTGTCAAGAGGCATTTGAGAAAATCAAGACTTGCCTCCTCAACCCTCCGGTTCCAGTCCCTCCAGTGCCCGGTCGACCACTCATCACGTACTTGATTGTCTAAGAAGATTCCATGGGTTATATCTTAGGATAACATGATGAAACATGTAAGAAAGAACAAGCTATCTACTAAATAAGCAAGAAATTGTTGGAGTATGAGATGTGGTATTCACTATTGGAAAGGACTTGTGTATCTCTTGTCTGGGCCACACAAAGATTACGACACTACTTCCTTTCTTACAAGGTCATACTAATTTCAAGGAAGGATCATCTGAAGTATCTATTTGAGAAACCAGCAACCACGGGAAGGACCTGCATGATGGCTAATGATGTTGTCAGAATTTGACATTACATATGTCACCCAAAAGGCAGTGAAAGGGCAAGCATTGGCCGCTTACCCATTAGATGAAGTTGGTCTGGCTATCCATAAGTTCCTAAATGGAGAGATATTATGTTTGGACATAGAACCATGTAAGACTAGGCGATGGCAAATGTATTTTGATGGGGCTACAAACTAGAAAGGAAATGGAGTGGGAGCCATTCTGGTCTCACCAACAGAAGAGCACATTCCTATTTCTATCAAGTTGTTGTTCAAGGGTACCAACAATACAATGGAATATGAAGCATGTATCGTAGGCCTCTAAGCAGTAATAGACATTGGTGTTGAAGAAATTAATGTATTTGGAGATTCTTCTCTTGTTATTTTCTAGGAAAATGGTGATTGGCATATTAGAGAAGAGAAGTTTCATAAATACCATGCTTACATCGAGAAACTAGCTCAAAACTTTGCTTGAGTCACTTTCACTTACATGCCAAGGTCCAAAAATCAATTTGCTGATGCCTTAGCTACATTGGCCTCAATGATCAACATACCCAAGGGCACAGATGTATGACCCGTTGAAATACAACAAAGGCACAAGCTGACATATTGTCTCCAAATTAAAGAGATAACATCTGATTCAGAACCATGGTACTTTGACATCAAGAAATATCTGGAAGACCAGACCCTTCCCCCAGAAGCCACGAAAAATGAACGGTGAACCATACTACGATTGGCGACATAGTTCATAATTTCAGGAGGTCTTCTTTATAAGAAAACCCCAAATCAAGTTCTGTTGAGATGTTTGGATGAAAGGCAAGCAACCGAGATTGTCATTGAGGTGCACAATGGAATTTGTGGGCCACACATGAACGGGCACATACTAGCCAAAATGATTATTAGGATGGATTATTACTGGTCCACCATGGAATCAGATTGTTGCAAACACGTACACAAATACCATCTTTGTCAGATTTTTGCCAATAAGAACAATGCACTCCCTATAAAACTACACAATCTCACTACACCATGGCCCTTTTCTATGTGGGGGATTGATGTAATTGGGCCCATGCCTTGTAAAGCCTCCAACGGCCATCAATACATCATCGTGGCCATAGACTATTTTACCAAATGGGTGGAGGTAGGGTCATTGGCACATATTACTATGAAGAACACAACCCGGTTTCTACAAAGGGATATTATTTGTCGGTATGGAGTGCCAAGTGAGATCATCACAGATAACGGCATAAACTTCGATGGAAGAGATGTTCGGGCATTATGCAAACAGTTCAAGATCAAGCATCACTACTCTTCTCCTTATCGTCCACAAATGAATGGTGCAATAGAGGCAGCCAACAAGAACCTGAAAAGGATACTAAAGAGAATGTCTGAGGCATATACTCACTAGCAAGAAATGTTGCCATATGCTCTGATGGCTTATCGTACTTTGATACGCACCTTGACTGAGGCAATGCCATATTCCTTAGTCTATGGCATGGAAGCAATTCTTTCCATCGAGGTTGAAATTCCAAGCTTCTGTATCTTGGTTGATTCCTAATTGGATGAAGCTGAATGGGTCAAAGCTAGGTTTGAGCAGCTTAATCTTATTGAAGAGAGAAGATTGAAAGCCATTTGTCATGGCAAGGCCTACCAAATGAGAATGGCCACAACTTTTGCCAAGAAAATCCAACCCCGAAACATTGAAGATGGAGAACTAGTTGAAGAAGACTCTCCCGCATTAGTAGGATCCGCGTGGCAACTTCAAGCCTAATTGCGAAGGCCCTTTTATTGTCAAGAAAAGGCTGTCAGCAGGAGCTGTCATTCTAGGTCAAATGGATGGTGAAGATTTCTCGTGACCGATAAACATGGACCAAGTCAAAAAATACTATGCTTAGAGTTTGCGTTTTGTCAATTGTCATGTAAGTTTTGAGAAAGTGAAAGGAGACCATTTTTTTTTGTACCT
>JAOXJP010204366.1:0-12005 GCA_025762735.1 Platanus orientalis
AGAGCGGGATGGTTGAAGTGGAGAGGTGCTTCTGGAGTGTTGTGTGATAAACGAATACCACTAAAATTAAAGGAAAAGTTCTACAAGACAGTCATGAGACCAACCATGCTTTATGGGGCAGAATGTTAGGCAGCCAACAAACAACACATACATAAAATAAGTGTGGCTAAAATGAGGATGTTGAGATGGATGAGTGGTAAGACTAGAAAGGATAAAATTATGAATGAATCCATTTTTGAGAGCTTAGGTGTAGCACCAATAAGTGATAAAATGAGGGAAAGTCGATTGAGATGGTTTGGGCATGTGCAACGAAGACCAATGACTGTATTAGTAAGGCGGACTAAGACAATACAAGTTAAAGGTGCTAGAAGGACTAGAGGAAGGCCAAAATTGACCTAGGTTGAGGTAGTAAGGAAGGACATGGCAGCTTGTAATTTAACAATAGATATGGCCCTAAATAGAGTAGAATGGAGGAACAAGATTCATGTAGCCAATCCCAAATAGTTGGGATAAGGCTGTTTGTTGTTGTTGCTGCTGTATTTTTATCTGTAGGATTTCAAATATGCTTCGCTGGTCATGTAGTATCCCAGAGGAAGAGGAGGATATTAGGTGGTAGTATAGCACTATGATTGGTGGATATAGAAGAAAAACAAAATGTAACTTTTCTGAGATAGTGATGATGATGATGGAATACAATATTCATATGATTATGAGTCAGAGAAGCAAAAGAAACAATATAAGCAGGCAGTGAGAGCAAGCTTGGCATATCAACATGAGAGAGAGCAGCTTCGACGTATGCACTCTTCTAGGCCTGATTTTGGGCCTTCTTCTACGTATGAGGAGGGAGGGGCAGTGGTAGTAGGAGACCTGGTGTTAGTGGTAACGGCAACAATAGGTGGTGGAACAGGTCCAGTGGTGATGGTGGCATGGCACTGGTAAGAGTTGTGGGATCAGTCGTGAGATCAGTCGAGCTGCTAGTATGAGGGATCATCCTACTACCCCCATTTCCATTGATCCTGATTTGTGCCCTTTCCAAGAACACAAGCAGAGAAGGCTAAAAGAAATGTTGGGAAATATGAGACAAAAGGCAAACCAAGAAGATTGAAAATTTTCGGTCTTTCATGGAATTGAAGCCAACACAACTACAGGGCCTCTCCTTCAGAATTTTATAGATGAGGTGGCGAAGGCAGGGTCGAGTGTGAAGGCACCCACCACTGCATATGAGGTGATGGGGAAGTATCTAAACCATGAAAAGAAACTCTTTGATGATTATATAGGTGGATTGAAGAAAAAATGGCCCGAGTATGGGATGACTATCATGTGTGATGGTTGGACTGGTCCTACGAGACAGTCAATCATCAATTTTATGGTTTACTGTGATTGCATCACCGTATTTTTGAAATTTGTGGAGGCATCTAAGGTTATCAAGGACTACACATACATATGTGGCTTGTTAGAGGATGTCATTAAAGAGGTCGGCAAAGAAAATGTGGTCCAAATAGTTACAGATAAAGGCAGCAATTTCAAGAAAACTAGAAGGAAGTTAATGGAAAAACATAATCTATTTTGGACCCCATGTGTAACCCATTGCATAGACCTCATGCTTAAAGACATGGGAAAGAAAGATTCTATAAGGAAGGCACTGGAAGATGCCAAGGCAGTCACCAACTTCATATATAACTAGGGATATGTATTAGTGATGATAATAAAGAGATGTGGAGGTGATATCGTGCAGCTAGGTGTTACAAACTTTGCCACCAACTACATAGCATTGTTGAGTATCCTAAACAAAAAGGTTGGTTTAAAGCAATTGTTTACTTCACCTTAGTGGTAATGTGGTATGATTATAGGGAGAGTGACAGCGTGGTAGGTCGATTAATCGAATCAATTGTGTATAATCATTCCTTCTGGGATCGGTGTAGCACAATAGTGAACGTATTAGAGCCAGTGGTGAGGGTCCTAATGATGGTTAATGGGAACAGAAAACCAACTATGGGATACATTTATGAGTTCATCCGGTTAATGAAAGAAGCAATTAAGACCGCTTCTCTAAGAGGTCACAAAGGCTACATAAAGATCATTAATACTTGATGGATGAAGATGCTAATCCACCCACTACATCTGGCTAGTAAGTTATTTTATTTTTCTTAAATTATATTTATTTGATTATTGGTTAAAGTTAGGTTTGGAAATGTTATGTATTTCTTTAATTTTTAGCATATTATCTAAATCTTCAATACCAATACTACCACGATATTGGAATGGATCCAAGTTTGTTGGAGGCTTTACAAACAGTCATTGCGAAACTTGAGACCAATCCCATCTTACAAGCAGTTGCTCTTGCAGAGGTAAAAGCAATTACCACTAACATTATGTTTATTTTCTTCCACTATACAATTTAGTTTACTAACATTTAAAGCCTTCTAATTTAAAATAAAGTACTTTAGGGATCCAACTGGGTCTTTTGTGCGAGGTGCTGGACAGGCAGGATGAACGAAGATGGTTGCTGGTAATTTTATGTCATTTTTTATAAAAATTTAATAAATGTTGCAACCAATAATTACTTATACACATTCTTCTTTTTTTTCACAGATGAGTGGTGGGTATTGCATGGGTCACAAGCACCCAACCTAAGGAGGATTGTCATTCGTATCTTATCACAGACCACATCTTCCTCCAGCGAAATAGACTTGAACATGAGAGGCTTCAAAAACTTGTGTTTATCCATTACAACTTACGCTTGAAAATGAAGCAAACAAAAAAAGATCAAAATATCGAAGAATACACCAGCCCCATTGATCATACAAAGATTTTTTGCGATGAGGGAGATAAGGAGGACCCACTATACAAGTGAGTTACAAAAGCAGGTGAGCCAATATTGGACGAGACAAGTGAATGACCAAGCTCTCATATAGCAAGTCAAATGGGAGTAAATGTGGATAAATTTATGCAAACACAGCAACAAAACCAGTCAGGCCCAGCTGAATCCCACAGTTGCGGATGGATTAGTTGATGATAAGTATATGAGTGCTGCTAGTGCTAACTCCTCAAATAGTGGTGATGATGACGGAGATGGTGATGATGACGGAGATGGAGGAGGTGATAATGATGATGATGATGAGGAAGAGGAGGAGGATGATAGTGATGATGATGGAGGGGATGGTGCTGGTGCTGGTGCTGGTGCTGGTGCTGGTATGACACAAATACCATATGGTGGCAGTGGGACGAGTCAAAGACCCCTTAGCCCATTCACAGGAGAGGATACATTTGACCATGCCACTCAGGATACACACCATGGTTCATGGAGGAGGTGATAATGATAGCGATGAGGAGGAGGATAGTGATGATAATGGAGGGGATGGTGATGGTGCTGGTATGACACAGAGACCATATGGTGGGGATGGGACAAGTCAGAGACCCCTTAGCCCATTCACAGGAGAGGATACATTTGACAATGCCACTCAGGATACACACCATGGCTCACATCCACCTCTAGCTCAACCTCCATATCCATCTTTCAACAAACCTAACCACCTTCGTCCCTTGGGACCAACAAGAGGTAGTATAGGAATATTCACTTGTTGTCCATCGACTACGCCTTTCGGCCTGATCTTGGCCCTAACGAGCGAAAGAGGGGTGGGAGGACTAGGACAATCAAGAGGGGGAGAGTAGTTCTTCCCATCACACAACTAATACGTTGATAGGGTCGTTTGATAGCATGGGCCCCAATGGGGCTTTTTTTATAGCACACTCAGTACCCTCAATTTCCTTAATATCCTCAATCTACTAGTAGTAATAGTACACAAAATCAGGAGGGATCGTGGATTGATTCTATCTTTGCATTTGGACCTGACTAGCAGCAAAAATAGTACATAGACTACAGATTCTCACCTACAGTTGGTACACCCAGTTCCATTACCACATCCACATCATCATCATATAATTGAAAGGGTCGGGCCCCTCGACCCCGTCAAAACAATCGGGGTTCTATTATTATAATTTTTCATCCTCAATATGTAGTGCTTAGATTTCCACGATATGGGATGCTTTCAAGAGTACATGATACTATATATGAGAGATACGTTTGTAACTATCGGGTATGGCATAATCCATTTATCTCATGGCAGGATTATTGCCGCTTAATAGAAGAATGGTATCAATATCAACAACAGTTGCAACAACAATATCTATCACATGACAAGGATAGCCATGATGATTATCAACCACCTCGAAACTCTATGTGGTATTGATGAGGATTAAGCTCGTTGGAACTTGGAAGCAGTCTTGGTCCTTGGCATTGGCACTGGTATTATTCTCTATCTTACCATATTATATTTCTCTAGTTTCATTGTTGTAGTTTACTTTTATTATACTTTGCATTATCAATGAATGTGAATGACATTATTGTTTCAATTCTACATTTGTATTATTGATTATGTTTTATAGATGTGGATTTATAGCTTTATTTTGCAATGTGTAGCATTATTTACTTATTTATCAACATCTAACACTTAAAATTCTACACATGCACGATAAAGAATGTCACGAGGGTACCGATTCCCAACTATTGATACCCAAGTGTGTAATGAAGTATAATGGTTTATAAGTGTTTATTAATTTTTATTACAACATTTTCTAAAATTTCATTCAAAATTTTTAAGGCTTACATAATGTTTCCATAGATTTCATAGGCGACAACATATTTCATAAGGGTGACGGTTCTCCCAACCATCATAGATGGTTGATTCCTATATTTAATGATTCCTAAGCGTGAATTACTAATTATTCTATCAAATCCCGACGTTTCAAATCAAAATTCATTCATTTAACCCATTTTTCACTGTCTCGATTTTAGACGTCGTCTCTCCGCGATAAGCTGTGAGACACGAGATGTCTCCGTCTCTTGAAACTGCGACACAAGTCACGACAACAAGATTTTGAACCTTGGTAGGGATTACTCCAAAGAGCTTGTGTGCTGCATCACTTTTGGTATTAGAATTTGAGTACCACATCATCTTTCTTACATTTTAGAGAGTTTTTTTTTATGTTTTTAGAAGGTGAATTGTCAGGAAGCTAAAGGGATGCTCTTTAGCAATAATAAGAGGCCCCACCTATCATTTTGATTATGCTATGATGAATAAAATTTTATGGGTTCTCGCTCAACAAATGAAACTTCTCTCTTTCAAGTTCTTATGCGTAGCTTGAAAACCAAGGATGGTGATGTCTAAGGGATTGTGAGGTAGGTGATTATCCACACCACGTACAATCTTCTTTCTTCTTATTTCCTTCTCTTCTTCTTTCTTGATACTGGTTATATTCAGTTTTTTGAGATCAAGAGCTTATATGCTGCATCAAACTACCTTCTTCTTTAGCAAACCACTGAAGCCATTTTCCCATCAAAGCCACATTTCTTTCTTTCAATCTTCCAATACCCAATCCACCCTCTTCCTTTGGTCTACACACCTTATCCCATTTGACAAGGTGATCCTCCTTGTCTCCCCCACCCCTCCTCCGATAAGAAATCTCTCCAATTTTTTTTGAACTTTCACAGCCACCTTTACCGGCATCTTAAATAAGGACACGTAATAGACTGGGATGTTTGCCAAAGTAGATTAATGCATATTCAGTACTCCTCTTCTTCTTTAGAACTATAAGGATCTAAAGAAACATATTTAGGAAGGAATCACCTTATCAATGTTGCTGCCTGAAGCATTAGCTCCAAGAAAAATTGGATTCATGGTACTTTGAAAATTATTAATTCTCCACATCTCCAAACTTAACAGCAATTAGCTACATTATCAAATGACTGCAAGTTGTGTTAGGATATAATCTCACTACCATTTGTGAGTCTTCTCCTATAATTTCTACTAATCCTAGACTCCTAGTTGCCATGGATAAATAAAATTCAGCTGACAGTATAAAATACAGAATAGAATTATAGATTTAAAATTTTGGATAATTAATAAACCAGAATAAACCAATATTTTATTTTATTTTATTTTTATGAAATAAATTAGAAAGTAAAATAGCATCCTTGGGGTAGATTGCTGTGAATTGAATAAAATTATGATTTAGAGAATAAGGAATGGATAAAAACATCAAAGATATCAACAATAGAAATTTAAGCTAAATTTAGAACAAAATAACAAGAAAATCAAATCTAGGTTTATAATAGAAAAAAATTCAACAAATAATTGAAAAAATAAAATCTAAAAACAGAAGAGGAAATGGAAAAGAAATGAAAGTTTCAACTATTGTATTTAAAAGATAAAACACAATGAGAAATTCAGAGGCTGCAAGCTCAAATTGTGTGAAATCACAAACCACATTGGGTTCATGCTCCAGAAAGTCAGCCTGTTACATGTATTAAAGCGCAAAACGCATTAAGCAGTATAAAGATGAACTACAACAAAACCAAGATAGAAACGCAGCTTGACCTAGATGAACTAAAGCATAACAATCAGAGAAGTCAACATTATAAAAATTACTTTTGATTGGGGATCCAAATGTCTTAAGGAAATAGACAAACCATTATTTGGCAAACTCTGATAAACCGATGAACCAGCGCCATTGATCTCACTCCAAAACAAACTCCCATCATGGTCCTTCCTTCCTCCCTGCTCATCATCAGCTAGCCCGTTCCAGAAGCCACTCCACTGGGCTGTATGGCCCAAACTAGAAGGGTTTTGGGAGTAATCGGTCGGGTAGAACCCATCTAAGGGAGCAAAACTAGAAGTGGATGATAAGATATCACAACCAGATTCATTAAGAACCACCGAAGTACTACTATCGTGAAGTCCTGCTGATGGGTACTGAGGATAGTATGGATTTGCTTTAACAAGACTAGTCGTTGCGGCCTCTGACTTCTGACCGTAAGGGAAAGCACCGATAGTAGTAGTAGTAGCAGGTTTCGAGGAGGGTATGCCGGTGCCGGGTGAGGTGATAGAGTGACAACCGTAGTATCCATAACTGCTCCCACAGGATAGGCTAGTGGCATGGAGTGAATCAACTTCAGAATTGGGACTTGAAAATGGATTGGGTCTGGGAGTAGGAGGGTGCAAATGAAGCCAATCGCCGACAGAAGGCTCAAACTGATATGGGTATGGCACCTCGGCAGAACGCACTAATGGGTTCGGATTGGGTTTGAGGAGGGATCGATCGACAGTAAAGGGCTGCGCTAAGGGCGACAAGTTTGAAGACGATGACGATCCTCCGTGAGCGAAAGACCCGAAACCCATCATTTTCCCCCTTCTATGAAACAGATAATTGAAGTAGCTGATACTAAACAACAAAAACCAAAATCAAATCAAGGGTATCCAAGCAATGATTCTCGAAGAACAGAAAGAAACTAGCTTTTAGTAAGAAAAAAACACGATCGAGATCAAAATAATCAAAAGCAAGAACAGAAGAAAAGAAATACAAAAAAGAAGGGGGGAAATCCACGAAAGATGGAAAAGATTTCAGAATAGAATTCGAACAATACCAGTAAAGTCAGCCAACGAGCGGCCGATGCCCTCTCTCTTCCGCCGTGAATTGAAGGGGAGTTGGACGGAGACGGAGACAGAGACAGAGACGGAGACGGAAACTCGCGCAGTCTCGTCGCTACTTTAACCTCTTCACTCGAATTTCATTCTTCGGGAACCAGGACGATGGAAACAAGAAAGCGAAACGGTGGAATTTGAGAGGCTACGTTGGCTTTGGTTTGCTTATTAGTTTATTAATGTTGTTGGTGGGTCCCAATTTCTAATAAAAAAATAAAGTCATATTGAAGAGTCATGAATCATGATGCCCTGATTATCAGTGGTTTGTTTGGAATTGGAATGACAATCACACGGCGATTACTTTTACAACTTTGTCCTCCTATTGAAGAAACGTGTTGGAGTAGAACCGGAGGGGGCATGAAAGAGCCGACGAAGTTGCCGGGTATATCGTAGGATGGTAGTTCAAATCATCTCCAGTCGGATTGAAGAGATATCACGCCAGTTACAATGAAAGCATCGCACGATACGCATGGAAATTTGTGTGCTCCCTCGTCTCCTGCCACCACTCGTGGGATGAAAATTTGGGAACCTATTTTTTATACCTATGTGTCAGTCTATGGGATGGAAACACCAGAACCCATAAATTTGGAAACAGAAAATTTGTTTCTTGCCTTGAAAAAGTGTGAATACATAGTGCAAATGAACCCGGCTTTTGTGCACATAAAACCCGTGTGCAAAGCGTGCACACAGACCAAGGGGCAGACACATCAGTACCAAAAAGTGATTTACACTTTCTGAGTGGTGCTTATCACTTTTTGACACTGATGTATCCGACCTTTGGTCTATGTGCATACATTATACACGAATTTTGTATGCACAAATCCAGACTGAGTGCAAATATATAGATGTCACGCTTGTTCCAAACAATGCATAATATGACGGAAAAGATTATATATGGAAATATGTTTTTCCTGATGTATTAGGATGTCATTATAGGTTGGACACATCAGTGCAGAAAAGTGATAAGCACCCCACCCCCCAAAAAGTGAAATTCACTTTTAGGTACTGATACTCAACCCCCTGATGTCATCCTAATATATTAGGAAAAACAAATTTCCGTACCTAATCCCAACCCATAATATGATGCTTGACAAATGATATGTCTTGTTAGATATACATAAGAAAAAGGGTTATAATGACTACAAATTCAATAATATTCTATTACCCAAAATATATATATATATATATATATATATATATATACACACGAAATGAGAGGAACTTCACAGTAAACACCTAAAGTGATCACAGCTTTGGTGGAACTGAGGACCTGTATCAACTTTATTTATATCGGAGATGATTTGAACCCGTGAATAGAGAAACTCTAGACTTCCCCTTGATTATTTAACAAATTGTTTCTCTATGTCTTTGGGGGAGGGGAGAGAACGACCAGGTCATAGATTTGAATACCTCCAGTGTAACTGCAAGATAGCACGCCCATACCAATGAAACAATATCCTTTGCGCCGGGGTATACATACACCACCCGGTCATCATAAGGGAGAGTCATATCCTTCGCACAGGTGTACATACACCACCCCGGTGATCACTTTACAATGGGGTACGTACACCCTGTGCAGAGGATATGGTTCCAATACCAATATATGTGGCTTGGTTTCTGTGTGCACAATGCATGTGCAAGGACCTAGCAAGGCTTGCATCAGCACTGAAAAGTGATTTACGCTTTTGGGTCATGTGCTTATCATTTTCCGGTGCGGACGCAAGCCTGCCAGTCTCTGAACATGTATTTTGCACGAATTTTGTGTGCATAGAAGCTGAAGGACAGTAATTACTTAGTGGTCAAAATTGGGGGCATATAGTAAATACAATTTTGTTTTTATCTTTTGATAAGTGTTATTGTAAATAACTAGACGTCTCAACAATGGATAGGTTCATCAGAAGCTTAGCCTAAACCTCCAATTGAGCTCATTTAGCTAAGCTTGAGCCTAGTTGCATTAAGCTCAGCTCGCTAAAAGTCCCGACTCCCTCATGGGTCTTACATATGGATATAACATATATCTCATTCAAGTATTTAGAAAATATAATTTGACCTATAAAAAAATAAATTTATATATTTCTGAACTTCTTGTTAATTTGCATTGAGGTATCACATCAGTCTCTTTTCTTCATCTAGGATTAGGGAAAATTGTCTATCTTTATTCCAAAAATAAATAAAAAATCATGTCAAGCAAACCAAACAGGCTTTAATCCATTTGTAAGAATGTGACTAATGTGTACTTGCACCATAGGTTGACAGATAATGTGTTTTTGAATTTGATGTTTCTTTTTGGGCACCTATTTTTTTAATTGAACACTTTTTTAACACTTTAAGCTTGAGTTTGTTTGGTGAGCTAAACCAAACCTAAGCTGGGTTTAGCCCTCAAGCTCATGACGAGCCTGATAGGTACTAACCTGAGCTAAACCTTTGTGTGACAATTGACAAACCTGAACAGAGCTAGGCAAAGCTCGACTTGACAATTAAACATTATGCCACATGCTGGATAGGTACTAACATGATATCTATCAATTCAAAAGTGGAGATGACTTGAACTCTAAGTCGGACCCAAATCGACATTAATTTACGGTTGTGATGCAATACATAAACCAGTTTTTTTTTTTTTGGTAAGTACATAAACCAGTTAAACCATAGGATAATGACTTGAGTCAAACTTTTTTTCCAGTATGTTATGGGCTTGTGGCTCTTGAATTGGGCGCAGCCGACCCAGGTTTTTATCGGGCCTAGGTTCTGCCGTATACCCTGCACAAACATAGTTGCATTATCGGACCTATTTAAAACCTAAAATTTCTAATTCATAAGGTCCATGATAAAAACCCAAGCCCAAAGTCATTAAAAAAATAAAAATATAGAATACAGGTTTGATAGGTTTTATATTTCAATTATATAAACCCATCGTTTTTCTTACAATAATTATTTTTTTCTAAAATTCTACGTAGATTCTAGCCTCCTTAACAATTCTCTAAAATTTTCTCAAATTTTCCCAATTCCTCAATTATCTTTACCCTCTCTTTTTGTCCATGTATCTCTTAGCTTATCTAGATTAACTTGCCAATCTATTTCACCTACCCATGTCTCTACCTCCACTCTCATGTTGTGTATTTTAAATATTAAAGTAGGTTAATACAGGAACAAAGTTTTATGAAAAATATTTTGTCTTTGTGGTTTTGTCTTTTATGGGTGTGTGGTTTTGTAGTTCGGAAAAGTTTAGTCCCACATTAGAAAGAAAAAAATTTTCAAAGAGGTTTATAAGTTAAGTCTCTCCCCATAGCCTTTGAAGACAAGCAAAGGAGAAGCTTACGTGCGCACAAGGTGGACCAACTTAAATACACCAAACTAAAAAAGGGTGGTGCACACAAATGCCATGTACAAGGGGGTACAAATCTAGTCTGATAAGTCCAAGAAAACAAAACATAGTTTTACCACTTGTCACAAACACAAAAAATTTTTATTACTTACAGTTAAACCATTTTTAAGAGCCAACTTAGGTCAACTTATTAAATAACAAATTTTGATAGCCCTTATCTCTTGGACAATTTTATGTATCACTTCTTAAGAGATATATGCATTTTCATAAAGACAATTTTACCATTTACGTATTCTTACAGAGAGTCATGTAATATTTCACTCATGACTTTTAGAATTCAATTTCAAGGGGAGACGTTTCACAGTTTGTTCACTTAAAAAACTTTTATCTCTTCTCTCTTTCTAAATATATTATTGATATTTTGAAACATACATTAAAGATAATTAGTGTTCGGGAAGTGTTTCAAGTCAGCATCTTGATCCACTTATTGTAGAAACATTGTATTCGTTGTATTCTTGGAGTCTTTCTTGCCTACAACCCCTTTGTTGACTTATAGTGGGGGTAAATAAAGACTTAAAGAGAACGGTCTTACATGCTATGAACCAGTCTAATGCAATCTGTTACTTCTCTGCCTTTTTTTTTTTTAATTTCTGTAACCATTAAACCACTATTTTTACAACATCTCATTCCTCACCTTGATTAACTTCTCAATCTCTCTCCTATGCAAGTTTCTACCTCTCTCTTTCTCATCTCTTTTCTTATTTAGATCAACTTCTCAATCTATCTCATGGTAAATTAATTATACTATTAAAATATGGAACATGTGCATACATTATTATTGAATTGTCAACCTCAAATAGAATTTTTATTTTTAATAAACAAAATCTCAAACAGGATTCTACATGATAACAATAGCTTCTCCATCTATCTCCCCTAACCACTTTACATGTTCACCCACTTTTTCTCCATATTCTCAAAATTTTAAAAAGAAAAACCTATAATAATTTATTATTTTTAAAGTTTCAGTCATATGAGAACTTGAAGAAGCTTACAATGATATTGAAAAAGGAATCAATTTTGTTTCTAGAGAAAGAGTAATCTCTCTCTCTCTCTCTCTCTCTCTCTCTCTCTCTCTCATTTGT
>JAOXJP010204377.1:0-12005 GCA_025762735.1 Platanus orientalis
CATATAAAAATTTGAGCTTCAGATCATGCATAGAAAATTCAAACTAAAATCATCAAATATTCATTAAAATTAGGTCTCAAAAGACCCGATTTTAGGGGTCTGTTTGGAGGGCCATCTCGAGGCCTTCCACAGCTCCTAAAATCATGAAATTAAATCTAGTATATATGTGTAACACATATGTATAGTTTAACATAGTCAAATATGGGCTCAATTAGCCCTATACAAAAGTCACAAGAAAATTAGCATGGAAATAGGTAAAAAATGAAGACAAGTAGAGGCTGTTGGGCCTCTACTGTGTAACCCAAGTTAGAGCAGTGCTTTAGCATGAATTGGATAGCATAACAGCATGCTTATTTAACGTATAATGAAGGGGGTGAATTGAACTTAGGTTTAGGCTTACCTTGGGTCCAAACTGGCCTAGGGTTGAAGGCTTCTTCCTTTTCTCTTTTCTTCTTATTCTTTTCCTCTTAGAATTTTTAGGGTTCTTGTTGCCAACTTGGGGCTACCCGAATTTGGGGGCTATTTATAGCCCCAAATTGGTGCAATGGAGGGTGGAGATTGAGCTTGGGGTTTGTTAAGTGGAGGACTAGGATGATGTCTATCCTAAAATAGGTGGAGGGCTAAGATTGAATCTTGGTGGAATGCTAGGATTGATTTGAGCTAAGGGGCATAGGTAGGTGAGGTGGCTAGATGGAGGGTTGGATTTGAGTTGTATTAGTTGAATGGAGGGTGAGATTAGGAGTGAGCTATTGAGCATGGATGGGGAAAGGTGGATGGGAGACATGGGGGATGCCTTATAGCAAAATCCCATTGGTTTCCGTCTTCAAGGGGGGTGTATAAGATGCCAACTAGGAGGGTAGGATAGGCTCTCTAGGGATTTGAAATCTAAGGTGAAGATCCAAGGGAGGAGGATGAAAAATTAGATGGGAAGATGCTAATTCAAGGGTTGCCAAAAATGGCCTTAAGGTGTGAATGCATTTAATGCTAAATATCTTAGCTTTAGCCAATTTAATGACTAATACTGCTTTTTAATCTTTTTAAACCCTCTCTCTACCGTCACTCCTCTCGAGCTCTGGAGCTCGGAAGTTGGCCCAGTCAGTGTCATTTTCAGAGGTCACTGATGCTCTGGTCGTGTTGGTCTAATCAGAACTAAATTATGAAATGGGTAAGGGGGTGTAATCAGGGTTTTTTAACTTGAAAAGCTCTCAGATGCATTTTGAAAGGGCAAGATGGTAAAATTGATTTGAGAGTTACCCAGGGATAGATGGCCCCTAGTCCAGGTGATCCACAACTTTTGACTACGCCAGATTACAGTACCTAAGAAGGAAATTATGTCAAAAGCTATTTTTCGAGCGATTTGACAATATCAGATAGGGAACGCTACTGTTTCTTCTATAAAATGCCTTTATGGGCCATATCTGGGGTATTTGATGTTTGAGGATTCTTGGAGCTACAGGAGCTAATAGATTGGTCATTGGGTTCCCAGGCAGTTGCTGAGAGTTTTTTGAAGCAAAGTTGCTTGGAGAGATTGGGTTTCTATACCTACCTGAAGCTGAGTGGAATTGAACGGCTGAACATTTTATGAACTAGGAGTTTGTGAAATTCTTTATTGAGGATAAAAGTGAAATTAAAAAAATGGCTCTGAATTTATTGTATTCTAGGTCTGGGAGAATTTTTAAGGGTATTATGCACATCAAATACAGACGAAACACACTTTTTCTGGGTTTAGGCATAAATGATCACCTGGGCCACATATTTTTTGCAAATTAGTGTAAACATGATAGTCTTTAGGCTTTGAATTTATAGTGGTGTGGTCACTGACTATTTGAATTTCTGATTTCAGATGAACTCCCAGGAGTCGGTCGAGCACCTGATTTTTAGACCTGATTTATTGCACTTTCTAGAGTATTTGAGGGAATCTTAGCAGATAATTTTTGTAAAAGTTACTACTCCTTAGATAGATTTTTGAAGGCCTTGTGATTATGAAGAAATGGACACCGATTGATTCTAATTTGGAGATCTGTAGAATATTCTGGCTCCATAAGAGCAAAAAGCGGAAAAACAGCCTTTTGACCTCTTGGGGAAGATTTGAGATTTCACTGAGGTTCGAGATTTCAAAATTCTCTTTTCAAACCTGGAGATTTGATGCTAAGGTCGAGGCTGAGGATGAGATGTGGCGACTGACCTTTCTCGATTCAAAAGTCAGATGAATCTCTGAGATCTTCTGCAAGGGTCATTTCTTGGTTAAGGTTGTCATAGATTGAGAAATTAGTTGTTGCCATTCTTGATCAGTGTCTAATTTATGATGAGTTCCCTAGAGTAGGGAGACTCAGGGATGCATAGGATCTTAAATTACACCATTCGGACCCCGGGAGAGGCTCTGGGGATCCTTCGAACGTCTGAGGGTAAATGCTCTGAAGTGAAAAGGGAAAAATGGTAATTTTTCACCCGCAGGTCGAAAAAGGTAAAATTGAGAATTCTTTGTCTGTGATGCTCCATGACAAGAAGGCTTGTGTAGGTAGGAGAAATTTAGTGATTTGGATGACAAATAGTGGGTATTAAGCCTTTGAAGGCAAAAGGGTAAAATGGTAATTTTTCCATCTATGATGCTTTGCTGAAGAAAGGCTTATAAGAGGTGGAAAACTTACTGTTGGCATGCATGGGGTTCTGAAATGTAGACCCTCAAAGTCCTGTTGGTGCTTTTATGAGAGATTAAGGTTTGTCTTGAAATGGTGCATTTTAGGTTGTAATAAGGTGCTTTGATTGGTTCATTTACATATGGAGCATCTGGAAAGACCTCTTTGGGAATGCCTAACCTCTTAGAGTCTAGGTTTGCTCTTCTTAAGCTGAGGGTGCTTAGAGTCTTGATGTCTAAATGTTGTTATGTTGTCTTTATGCTATCACATGACCTGAGTCAAAATTTGGGTGCTGACAACACTAGAATTTTTTTATTTCAAAATTGAGATTACATTCTCATTGGTAGTACCTTTTCAAGTGCTCAACGGTCCGTGGTCGGGGTAGAGGCTTTCCTTCTAAGGTTTCTAGGTAATAGGTAATCGCTTGCTGTTATTTGGGATCTATGTCGTTGTGCTCACTTTTTGAAGAATTAGATTCCCATTGTCGAATCCCCTCGGTCAAACCTTCGCATTGTAGTATTTCATCATTCTCTACTAGTAAGCTACCACTCGGAGTGAGGCTTCAGCTTTCCTCTTTTTTTCCAGGTCTAGGTTCAGCCACAACTCCCTTTCTGCTTGCTCAGTCTGCGACAGTTGGGTTCTAAGGCTCACTAGACCAATTTCAACAAGTATGACTGATTTGCTGCCAAAGGCTAAAGCCAAAGGTGTCTCTCCGGTGGGGCTCCTCAGGGTGGTTCTATATGCCCACAGGATCCTTAGCAACTCCTTAACCCATAATCCTTTCGATGCTTCCAGCCTAGTCTTGATTATCTTTAATATTGTCCTATTGGTCACCTCTACCTAACTATTTACCTGAGGGTGTGCTAGAGAAGAGAAGTAGTTCTTGATGTCGAGTTGAGAACAAAACTCTCGAAAGTGCCGATTCTCGAACTATTTCCCATTATCTGTAATTATCACCCGAGGTATGCCAAATCAACACACTATGGACTTTTAGACAAAATCTCATATATTTCCCTTGGTGATGGTCTCCAATGCCTTAGCTTCTACCCATTTGTTAAAATTGTCGATAACTACTACAAGGAATTTTCTCTCTTTTTGTTAAAGCTAGAGGACCCATAATGTCTATCTCCCATTGAGTGAAGGGCCACAGTCCCGTGATGGGCTTGAGCTCCTCAATAGGCTGTCGAGGGACATTACCAAACCTTTGGCAGCTATCGCACTTTCAAACATAATCAGCCGAGTCTACCTACATGGTCGGCCAATAGTACCCTACTTGGACAAGTTTGTGGACTAGCTATCAACTACCTGAGTGGTTTCCACATATTCCTTCTTGGATCTCTCTCAAAGTGTAGTCTACCTCTGCCCGCAACAAACATCTTAGGTAGGGCATGGTGAAGCTCCATTTATAGAGGGTGTCATTTATCAATATGTACTAGCTAGCTCTGAGTTTAACTTTTCTAGTGTCTCTTTTGTCAGGCAGGAGCTTTCCCATTTTGAGGAATCGTATGATTGGGGTTGTCCAATCGTCTTCAGTCTTGCTCATGCAGACTCTCTCTTTTGTCACACTCTATGTGCTGGGTTTGGTGAAATGGCCTACCAGTAATTGGTGCGTTGTGACATACTTCTCATCAGATGCCAGTCAGTCGACGTGTTCATTCTGATTTATGGGGATGTGTTGGATGTTGAATTTGTAAAATTAGGGAACAAGACCCTTTACCTTGGCTAGGTACCCTTGCATTCGATCTTCTCTGGATTCATACTCTCCTGTCACTTATCCTTCAACCAACTTGGAATCGGTGTAGATAACGATCCGACTGGTCCCAACTTCTTTTATGGCATTCAAACCCGCAATCAAGGCTTTATATTCTACTTCATTGTTTGTTGACTAAAATCTGAGTTGGATGGCATACTCGATCTCGATTCCCTTTAGAGTAGTCAGGAGTAGCTCAACACAATTAGCCGAGGCAATTGAGGATCCGTCCACATGTAGAGTCCAACTTACCCTTGGTGGGTCTCCCTCATTTGATTCTAGTAGGGCCAGCTCTTCCAGGAAGTCTACAAGCATTTGTCCTTTTATGGCAGTTCTTGGGTGGTAACGGATGTCGAACTTGCCTAGCTCTATCGCCCACTTGACCATTCACCTCGAGACCTCTGGTCTCTACAATATTGCTCTTAGCAGTTGGTCTGTCAAAACTACTATAGGATGAGCCTAGAAATAAGGTCTAAGTCTCCTTGCCATGGTTACCAGTGCATAGGCTAGCTTCTCCAAGGGTGGATATCTTAGCTCAACGCCGTGAAGGGCTCTACTGACATAGTACACTAGCATTTGGATATGCCCCTTGTCTCGGACCAGAACTGAGCTTACTGCTACCTCAGACACCACCAAGTAAAAGAATAGGTCTTCTCCCTAGGTTGTCTGACCCAGATGGGGCAGGGACACCAAATTCTCTTTAAGGTCTTGAAACGCTTGGTAAGTCTCCTCAGTCCATTTGAATGCCTTCTTTAAGAGCTAGAAGAAATGGAAACACTTATTTGTGGATCTTGAGATAAATTGGCTCAGAGCCTCCATCGGTTCCATTAGTCGTTGTACTTCCTTGGTGGTATACAGAGGCCTCATGTCCAATATAGCTTTAATCTTCTCGGGATTAGCTTCAATTCCTCTGTGAGAGACCATGAAGCCTAGGAACTTTCCTACTGACACCCGGAACCCGCACTTGGCTGGATTAAGCTTCATTCGATACCTTCCCAATGTGGTGACTATTTCTTCTAAGTCATCTAGATGCTTCTCAGCTCTCATGCTCTTTACTAACATGTTGTCCACATAGACTTCCATGTTTCTCCCGATTTGTGCCTTAAACACTCTGTTCACCAATTTTTGGTAGGTGGCCCCTACAATCTTCAATCCGAACGGCATGACCCTATAGCAATACGTCCCTTAATAGATTATGAATGACATATTTTCCTGGTCTCCTTTCTCCATCTGTATTTGATTGTATTTAGACAAGGCATCTATAAAATTGAGTAGAGCATGTCCAGAGGTAAAGTTAACCAATAAGTCTATCCTCAGAAGTGGAAAATTATCCTTGGGACAAGCTTTGTTGAGATCGGTGAAGCTCATGCACATCCTTCATTTTTCATTTCTCTTATTAACTAGGACCACATTGGCGATCCAGTCGGGGTAGGTCACTTCCCGTATGAATCTAGCAGTTAATAACTTATCTACCTCCTCTACAATGGCCTGGTTTTCTATTGGCAGTAGAGGTCCTCTTCTTTTATCTGACTAGCTTTGCTAAGGGGTCGATGCTCAACATGTGCGTAATCACCCTCAGATCAATCCCAGGCATGTCGGTATGGGTCCACACGAAGCCGTCGTTATGCATGGTAAGGAGCTTCTACAAGCAAAGCTTCAATTTTTTCAGGAGCTTCTGCTCGACTTAAACAACTCGCTCTGATCTGTCGAGGTTATATTCAACTCCTCTAACTCTTCTATAGGTCCGGTCTATTTTTGCCAACCATCCTCTCTTTCTTCTAGGCCATCAATGGTGAGGCTCTCCTTTGATCCTTTAACTCTCAAAGATGTTGTGTAGCACTCTCGAGGGGTCTTCAGATCATCTTTGACTTCTCTGGCTCCCCCCTCGGTCGGAAAACGCATCAGCAAATGATAGGTAGAAGTGATAGCTTTCATCTAGTTTAATTTCGATCGGCCGATGATAGCATTGTATGCCGAGGGGTAATTAATAACTAGAAAGTCAACCACCTTGGTTACTTGTCGAAGGCTAACACCAGCTGTGATGGGGAGCGTGACCACTCCTCTAGGGTATAACTTGTCCCTAGTGAACCTCACCAATGGTGTTGTTATCTGTTGAAGTTTGTCTCTTCCAATCCACATTTGTTCGAAAGCAGATAAATACAAAATGTCAGTTGAGCTCCTGTTGTCTATCAACACCCTCCTGGTCCGATGATTGGCTATGACAAGCGTAATTACTAGAGCATCATCATGCTAGTGCTGTACTTTACGAGAGTCCTCTTCGATGAATGTGATATCTTGCTAATCGACATGAGGGAGCTTCCGTGGCCTATCTATTGAGTAAACTTCTACTTGGGGAGCTCTTACTTTCCACGAGTGGGCTTTCTGAGCTGAGTTCGATTCCCCACCTCTAGTGGGTCCACCCACAATGACCTTTATCTCCTATAATATCTCTGACTTGGGACTCTTACCTCCCGAGGGCCCCTCATCTGCCTTCGGACGGGCCTAAGGGCAATCAGCTACAAAACACCTCAACCTGCCCTATTGGACAAGCTTCTTTATTTGCTCCTTCAGATCAAAGCAGTCCTCCATGTTATGGTCATGGTCCTGGTGGAACTGACAGTACTTCCTTTGGGACCTCTTTTCTAGAGGGGTCTTAAGCTTCTCGGGCCATTTCAACAACAGGTCATCCACACTTATATAAGGACTTGTTTAAGAGATGATTTGAGGGGAGTGTATGCTCTGGTCCATTAAGCAAAGGTCCTAGCCTCCCTCGGTTTTGTCTCTCGGTCGGGCATGATCTTGGTCCTAGGCTCTCGCTCTACCATTTTTGGTTACTCATCTCTTTTCCTCTTTGTATGTTCTCGGGGTTCAACCCCTCAGTCTTTTCGGGCAGCCATGGTGTCTTTCGTATTCATGTGTGTTTGAGCTCAAAGCATTAACTTAGTCATGTTGGGGGGAGATTTGGAGAGGGAGAGTAAGAATTTTGTAGGTAACAACCCACCCATGAAGGTTGTCAGTACCACCTTCTTGTCGGCGTCATCTACTTGCAATACCTCTTGATTGAATTGGGAGACGTAATCTCTCAGCAACTCTCCCTTCGACTGGTTGATGTTGAGCAAGTAAGTGGCCGGTCTCTAATAGCGTCTCCCTCCTATGAATTGGCTAGAAAATGACTTGCTTAATTCAGAAAATGGTTTATGCTACCTTGCTGAAGGTTGCTGCTGAAGGTTGCTGAACCACTTTTGTGCTGAGCCTTTTAGGGTCGTTGGGAAAGCCCTACACATGATCCCATTTGAGTAGTCATGTAGGAGCATTAGAGTTTTATAGGTTTCGAGGTGGTCAAAGGGGTCTTGGCTTTATGAGGGGACAAGCCAGGACCATCATAGAGAATGGGTGATCGGTCTTTTGTATCAGAGCCTCGACTGTGGAAGAAGCCCTTCATAGTTTCCATCATGACATCTAGCTAGCTCTACATCTTCTGCATCCGTTGTTCTTGCTTGACGGCCACTCCTCCTCCCATACCATTGGTCTGATGAGATGTCAGAGTGCCAGGACCATAGCTGTCCGCCTATTTTGCTCGTCCGTCATCCTGCTCCCTTTCATGCTTAGGGTGGGTAGCCTCATCATCTCATCATCATTGGAATGTCGATGTTCTTCCCGCATCATGAGCCTCCGATTAAGTTCTTGGTTTTGTTGTGTGATCTGCTTTATGGTTTGGTTGAGGTTTTATATCTACTGCTCTAGAGTTACTACTCTGGTGGCCTCGACCTCCCTCCTATCTTGGTTGTTCATTGACGAAGCATTTTGGCCAACCTCCATCATCCCTGATTGAGTTTTAACCATGTGACCTTTGTCTTGCTAGAAATCACTTTGCATTTCCCACAGACTACACCTACTGATAATACTTGGATTTGGTTCACGAAGATGGTCACCTGATTATCCTCCTCCAGGTGCTTCTAGATGGGCTCGCTACCTACAATCAACACATGAGAAGCACGGATGTGGCACCGGCCTCTGCCACTCTGACGATCAAGTAAGTTCTTTAGAGAAGTTCAATTCCCTTTTTCACTGGATATTTATCCCTATATACCTCTACTTTAAGCTATTAGGAGTGCTTATCATACCTGTCAGGAATATTCCTTTTAGGAAGTTGGCACAGTACACATGGTGGTTTGGCATCGGTAGAGCCTCTATGTCATTTCTCGTCTACAACTATCTCTAGTCTTTGTAACGGTCGGTTCATTCAGACCTATCCAATGGTCGCCCGACTTAGAGTGGTCGTTTGGAATTTTAAATGGTTTGTCTTTTAGCTCTCTGTTGGTCATCTACTTCTCGATCGTCAGACAGTCAATCGGCCCGTCATGTTCCACTCCTGATGCTCAGTCAGATCTTAGTTGGTTTGATATTCATGTGGTCCTTTTGGTGGTCAAGCGCTTGGTTTTCGTGATAGTCGGTTTACCCTAGGTGGGTCGCCTAGTTGATGGGTTAAACCTGGGCAGTTTGCTCGTCCAGTCGGCTCAGGCTAAACTCCTCGTCATCACTTACCATGGGATCTAATGGAGTTGAATAAGGCCTTATATGACCTATAGAGGTTGGAAAAACTGCTCTCTAAAAATGGTACTAACTTTTCAAACTGATGCTAGTGCAGCATGAACTTGTTACCTGTTTGAGGGATGAAAGTGGTAGGACAAAGGCATGATTCCAAAAGGTGAAACCTTGAAGGGAGCCTGATATTTTTCTGTTTTTGTTTCTTTTTTTCTTTTTTGAATGGTGTATCATAACCAACCTTCACCATTCATATTTTTTTAACGCTCTATTCAAGTCTTTGTTACCTTATTATTATTAATATTATTTTTGGGCGTTGTTCAAGCTAGAAGCCTAGTTTCATATTTAACGCTAGATTCCAGTTTTTAGATAAATGAACCTTGCTGATCTCACCATTGTAAATTTTATGGCCATTTATTTACAACCGGGGAAATCCAGGTAAACTTTGGAAGCGACCTTAGGCACGCCCAATACTTGGAAGACTAGATGACCACCCTGTACCCACAATTCGCCTATTCTCGACCAAAGTTTAGGCACAATAGATGAAGCCAAAAACAAACACACCCAAATAGAGAGGACTTCCTCAACTCTCTTCAATTAAAACTCCATAATCTAGCCTTTTGCTAATTTTTTTTCTAAATCAAGGATCAATCAATAAGACATGCAAACCTATCCCCATTGAAAGCCTAAGAATTTTATGGGTTTAACATAGTGTTAGCATGTAATTTCTGCTCAGGCTCAAGAGAATCCTTCCCTGAGTGAGGTAGCAACGATCCTTTAGAAGTGACCTTAAGCAAACCCAATACCTAGAATACTAGTTGATTTCCTTGCTCCCATTCGCCTCTTTTTTATCAAAGTTCAGGAAACTTAGATTTATAAAAGTTTTATAGGGGATGCCAAAGGCAGGCCATCAACTCCCACTAATAGGCCCCACTAAGACCTCCTTACCGATCCATCCCATAGTGATAATTCTCATTATTACCATCCGAAGTATGCCTAAACGGCACCATATCTGTTACACCACTTCGACATACACCCATCATATACCACCAATAATGTTTAGGCACGTACCCTGTTTAGAAGTGAGCCCGACACAGATGAAGTGAATGATTCTTAACTAGTCATAACAGATCTGTCTCCCAACATAGACGGAGTCACAGTCGGAGGTTAACGTCTTCGTCTCTGTCTCTCCATCCCTTTGATTTGAAATTTATTTTTTTGAAGAAGGAGATACAGGGTTTGGAAAGTATTGGGAAGAAGATAGGATTTTCATCTCCTTCTACCATTGGTCTCTTTCCTCTTTATATCCCATATAGATCGTCATAATCCATCCAAGGAGTAAGGGTAATCTCATATCGTTGAAGTACCATTGTTGAAGAGAAGTGAGTGACAGACGATAATCAACTCTTATCTGATTTCTACCGCAGGTATCTTTTGTTTTTATATCTCACATTGAGCGTCATAATTCATCCAACGACTAAGGTTAATTGCATATCTTTCATCAGGATCTCAGGTAATGTTATTGAAACTCTTACATATATGAGCGATTAATGAAGGTAGTTAGGGGAAAAATGTATGAAAGTTAAGGTATAATAGAAGTGGAAGAAGTGGTTGAGTAGACGGTGTAGGGTTATCGCAAGGGCAAAAATGATGTAATCATTTTGTTTGAGTTTTCCAGAATGGGATGATTAGTAATGAACTAATTCAGAGTTTCAGCGATTTTTGCTTGATTGCACATGTAATTTCGTTTTATACAAAATGCTTAGATGACTTCATTTGTAATTGTAGTTAACTAATCAGTCTAATTTTGAATGAGTTAATTGCCAACCATCTCCTCATGGCTACAATTGCCTTGAGAAACTCCACTGAAAGGATCATGTTAGTGTTGGCTACCAAAGAGACTATTAATATTTTCAAAATTTGTAGATTATTCAATATTAAAGTCTATTTGATTTGATTCCCTTCAATGCATCTTCTATGTGGACATATAGGTGTTTCAATTTACATGTGTTGAACTACGATGATAGAAACACATTTTAGGTTATAAGGTTTCCTTGGTTAATAGTCATTCATATTTCGTTATAAGTTATATGAAATCCTGAGTAGAAATTGTAGGTTATAAGTTATCGTTATAAGTTAACAATCATTAATGGTTCATTTTCCCAAATAAAATTTTGTTTATAGTATGAGGTCCCAATCCTCAAAGCGTGATGATTGTGATGTTGAACAAAAAAGACAGAAGTGGAGCCCCCACTTAGAAGGCAGTAATAATTTTTGTAATCCTATATCAACGTCTTTAACTTGTGAAGAGGTAACAATATTGAAACTCCATCTGACTAATTTAATGTTATATACATGGAGTTGTTTTGTGCAATTTTGTCTGTTGCTATTTTTATTGTCTATCTAAAGAAGATCATGGGAGGTTTAAACTGTAATATAGTAATTAGGACATGTTCCTATTACCCCTTCAATGACTAAATGCTCTTACCAAAAATACATGAGGATAAGGTGCTCACCCAGAAAGTTTGTTGACTACATAGAAGGGTTCACTGAGAAGCAAAAAGTTGATGTTCACGAGATTGGATTTGGGAGTTTACTTAAACTGAGATGTGTCAATCTTAGAAGAAGCATATGTGTGAATTTACTCAAAAGGGCTGATCATTCGGGATATCAGATTAATTTTTGTTTAAAGAATAATTTTTAGATCACCCCTAATAACATAGAGGCTATTTTGGGAGTGGCTGATAAGGGGAAGCCGGTTGTGACCAAAGGTAACACGGAGGATCTAGCTGAACTAAAGAGCATATATAGGCAAGATGCAAAATGGGAAATCCTGGTAGAGTTGTTGAAGTGACGAATTGCATTATCTAAAGGAGGAGTACATTTTAAATGTGATTTCTACTGTTCGCATTGACAATTCTTTGCCCAACCACATCCCTTAACGTGAATCCAAAAGTTTTATTTTCTGTTGTTGATGTCGAATGCATAAAAGAATATAATTAGGTAAGATACATATTGAGGAATTTACAAAAAGGTATTGTTACTTATAATGGAGGGAACAGAAGGATATACAT
>JAOXJP010204388.1:0-12005 GCA_025762735.1 Platanus orientalis
ACGCCATCCAAGTGATGGCACCGTTGGTTTCCATAAAAGCTTTGTCTGGCAGCTTTTTTCAAGTCGAAGAGATGCAACCGAAATATACGTTAACGGCTATTAATTTATCTAGTTGTCCTTCTTTCTTGACAAGCTTACCTGTCTCTCTAAATGTAAAACATCTGCGTAGCTACGTGGCACTTTTAAAGCCGTCAAGTTCTCTGATTGAACATTTGATAAGCAACATGTGGCCAAAGTTGCATTGTAACATTGTTATGTTTAGCTGGCACCACAGAAGTAACATCACCTGGTGGATTCTTTTGTTTCTTTTCTTTTAACTGGTTGGCCAATAGGTTAGCATATGTTGGGCAGATGGAGCCCACCCACAACTGAATGATCCAACCATTCAATTTTGATCTAAAGGTGGGTATCTTTCATTGTTATAAATGTCGGACCCGCCTAGTTGGTTGAACCGGTAACCCGGCAAAGTTAGATTAGCTTGGGACTAAGTTCAGTCTAAAATCAAGAATAGACCAAATAATCTGGCCGGTTTGGTATTGAACATAGGCCAAGACCTTAAGAACTATGAGTTACATATAAATGATGTCATCGGTTTACCCTGGCATGATTTTGCTGATCAAACCGGATTGACCCAAAAAATCCCTTTTCCGGTTGAGTTGACCAATGAGGAAATTTTATAATGAGAAAATAAGAATATGATAAATCTAACTGTTATTATCAACTAAACCATCACGCCCCCATGCTAGGATGGCTGTGGCATCTTCATTCTCTATGGGAGACTATGGTACGTTCGTATGCAGTGCATGGTTGTGTTGCCTGCTTTGGTTTGGTTTGGTTTGGTTCTCCTGGATGGTCCGGTCCCGTCCTGTCTTGTGGGCTAGTGATGTAGGCCCAGTGACCCGCGCCCCTCCCCTCCAAAATAAATAAATAAATAAATAAAATCAATCAATTTTAACGTTGGACCATTCATACGGTTCATACAAACCCTGTAAATGTACTGCTTGAGCCGTTCATTTCGAGGGAGAAGGCAACGTTGGGGGGTCATGGTTGAGTCCTTGTAGGAGCTGTCACTAAGCATGGAGCCGACAAAAGCCAAACGAACCACTAAAAGCCCATTTTTTAATGCAGTGTGGAACAGTGAGAGGCTTCCATGTGCAAGTAATGATAACCTACATTGGTTGGTTGAAATGAATGTACTTTGTTTAACCCATTCCTTTCACGTCCACATCTTATGATGTGAGAGCGGGAGGATATGTGTTTGAGGACGAAGTTAATTCTACACCACGAGTATAAAGATAACAATTTATTTAGTAACTTTTTGGTTGTCGAATCCAAGTGAAATTTAAAGAGGGACGAAGGATTTTCAAGAAATTGATGATACCCGAAATTTGAGTGTTCCGGTACCAGTCCGATGGTTGTACAATTAGTCAAGATCTCTGGTGGAATGGTTCCTACGAGATAAAGTAAAAGAGCTATGACACCAGTGGGGTGCCTGTCTTTAGTTCTTCGATAATCAAGTCGGATAAGAATAGCTGTTGAATGCAAAACTTTTGTTATGGTTATTTTTCTAATACTTGTTGAGCTAAACATTCCCTCTATTTATAGACTCGAGTAGAGGCATATCAGGTAAGATTTCACTTAGATCTCCCAGTGTTAATCATGGTTGCTTTCCGAATTTGGTATGATATATTTGGAGTAAATCTATCTTTTCCGTTTTAGTCTATTAGTGTAGTGGTTTTCTCTTATTTTATCTCTTTTTAAATTTTTAGGCCAACTGCAGAGAATATTCTTTTTATAGCAACTTGTGGATTATTCTTATCTCTTTATAAATATAAAAGATGAGACTCATATTTTCTTTACACAGTCGAGATCCTCCATGATCTTTGCTGCTGGACAACTGACAGTGGGGTAGCTTCTCTTGGTGCCTAGTTACTTAGGACCTGAAATATACCCCAAGACTCATCCCGGGGATTTCGAGGTATCAGGCATCAAAAGGGAATGATAACCTGATAAGACATCCCCCGGGACTTCTTCCCCAGCTTCTTTACAAGCCCTCGATATCAGATAGTCGTTGAACTGTAGAACCTTTCTTAGGTGGTCTCACTATCTTTCGGCTTTCTACCACGATCATATCCTTCCCAGGTGTTACAGCTTTTGGGGTCTCGACAGGTTTCCTTAATAAGGACCCCCGGGTTAGTTTTTCAGGGGTTGGGGTTTTCTTGGTTATATAGTCTGGGTATTTTTCCCTATCAGTTGCCCCTCTCATTCTTAAGTTGTGAGTGACCTGGCTCGGGAATGTAAATCCTTTTTTACCCTTATTATTTCTTAGGTGGCATCACTATCCTTCAAGTTGCTATCACAATCATATCCTTCCCGGGTGTTACAGCTTTTGGGGCCTCGGCGGGTTTTCTTAATAAGGAGCCCCCGAGTTAGTTTCTTAGGGGTCGGGATTTTCTCAGTTATATAGTCTCGGTATTTTCCCCTATCAGTTGCCCCCCTCATTCTCGAGTCGTGGGTGACCTGACTTGAGAATGTGAATCGTTTTTTATCGTTGTTATTTATTTTAGCGGTTGTTTTTGCTTTTTCATTTATCGATGATGCATTAATTGTGGTAGGCATTATGATGGCATTTCATTTAATGTGCTATGACAACCGAGGGGACATGCCTGCGCCGTTCATGGATCATTGCGTCTCATGTGCATCCCAACGCAATCAAGCAGATGGGATTAAGCCACGTGTTTATTTCGAGATTTGAACATTGTTTCATCTCCTGAGGTAATCATAATGCTTTTGATACCCCTCAAATGGGTGACACGTGTAAGGTCGAGGATTAGGGATTTTGTTTATAAATATGATGTCCAAATGTCATTTCATTTTCCTCTATTAGCTTAACCTCACTCTGTTACTATGCATATTTTCCTTCAGTAATTTTCAACGAGCTTCTTGCACTCCGACAGTCGTCTTCTAGTATATTTCATCCAGTTTCCAAACTCCGGCGGTCATATTCTAGTCTATTTCATCCAATTTCCAAGTTTCTAGGTATTTTTTTGGGGCCTTTAGTTACTCTGTTTTATGTTTTGAGTCTTTTCTTTCCCTTCCTTCTTCTTGCCATTTTACCCGATGATGTCCGAGGATAGCGTTGACCATATGGTTGACGACACCGATGACATGACAAAGGTCTAGAAAAGCTCCCCTGAGCAGGCCGCTAGGCCGACTCCTCTTGATGACCTACCAAGAACAAGGGAGATTACTCCCGGGCAAGAGTTTGTTGCTATTGGTTATGCATCTAAGTTGGGGCAACAGACCCTAACCTGGTATCAGAGGACCTACCTTATCCCTGAGGAAGCTATCCTCACTACCCTAGGGAATGTCTTGGCCTTCGAGGCCCCTACCGATAGCCTAGTGCTATATGAGCAAGCTCTTTTGGTCGATCTTCGTTTTCTGATCCCTTACTTCCTTAAGGACTTGTTACTCTGTCTTGGTCTATCACTAGGACAGTGAATGCCTAATGCCTGGAGGATAACTCTAGGGTGTATGGTCCTGTGAGAGTTAAAGTTGGAGGGGAAGGACCACCTTACCCTTATTGAGTTCCTCTACTGCTACTGTCTTAAGGAGCAAGAGTCAGAGTGGTGATATTTTGCGAGCCAAGACCCGACGGTTACTTTGGTGACCAGCCTCCCAAGTTCCAAAAGCGGATGAAGGAGTCGCTACTATTTTATCTCTGGTGAAGGCTAGGAGTTCCCCCTGGGGAAAATTCCCCCCTGAGGTTTAATAGGGGCTCTGTGTAACGTCCCCCCCCCCAAACTCGAATTCAGATATGATCTATATCGCTTCGGATTCGAATTTGTTACTGTTCATAAATCCGATAATCCACATAGAAATTGGCCCAAATTCTAGGACTCACAAGTAAGATCCAATATAGTCTACATGTTCTTATTTGAATTTTATTAAGTCTACTAAATCCAATAATCATATTTCAATAGTTTGTGGAAGCACATTCTATGTTCACTAATCACATATATTCATATTAAGATGTGGAAGCGTAATCTAAAATCCACTAAGGTCATAGTAGTTCAATAGTATCAAATCAAAAGAGAAATATCACTAGGGTGCCTTCTCACCCAAATATATAAAGGAAAACATCTACTAGTTTGAAAATGTGATCCCAACACAAAAGGGAAATCCCAAAATATGTCCAAAATAAGGATAAGAAAGACGAAAAGAAAGTCATGGATGCCATAGCAAGTCCTTCGAATGAAGGATCTGTGACCATAATCAATCTGAAAAATAAACAGATGGGTTAGTCCCAACCTGTAAGAAATCCAGCAAACTATAAATAATCTGAAATAAAACACATCAAAATACTAGCATGTTCAAAGGTCAATACAAGGTTAAACAGATATTGAAATAGTAATCACAATCATACTAGTATAAAACAACGATAATCACATGTCAAATAGAAGGCCGTGATTCAATACGAAAATCTAAGTCCAAATAATAAGTTAATGCGGAAGTCAAGACTCACAACTCGATGTTAGATATTAAATCTTGAAAGATCCAATGCTCTATGATTTTAGAGTATTCAGATTTTTGTGTTCAAAGTGTTCGAAGTCCACATGGTTCACAATGTTCGCAGTTC
Source organism: Platanus orientalis (assembly GCA_025762735.1). Lineage (NCBI taxonomy): Eukaryota > Viridiplantae > Streptophyta > Magnoliopsida > Proteales > Platanaceae > Platanus > Platanus orientalis. The sequence goes on from JAOXJP010204388.1 coordinate 4,640, forward strand.
AATATTCAGAGTTCAAAGATTTAAAGTATTATGAGTTCAGTGCTCAAAGGTTCTATGTAAAGTATTTGTATGCTCTGGCTAACCCCATGAGTAAGGTTCTGATCTCATGCCAAACCCCACGAGTAAAGCCAATGTCTTTGTTTATCCTTAAAGAAAATGGTTAATGTCCTTATTATAACCCCAAGGAGGAGGGCCAATATTTATTAGCCAAATTGCATGTTCGAAGTACTTTATCACACTTAGCCCTATGACAGGGCCAAAAATGGGTCAAAGGTTCGAAGTCCGAAAAGAGGTTCACATCGATAAGTCCGTAGGTTCACGTAGTTTCAATAATCGGAATGTTTCTATGACATATAAAACAATTTGTAAGCATCACATTTCCATAAATCAATCATGTCAAAGACACATGGTTCACTTAGATTCCGTATTAGTATATAATTTAATATTCATAAGTTTAGAGTCACGATGATTCACTAAGATTTCTCATAGAGTCAATGATTCAAACATGAAATAGGATTCGAAGGTTCACATGGTTCACAAAATCACATAGAAGGCATAAAGTTCAATAAAATCAATGAGTTCAATATATTTACACAAAAGTTTCACATGTATTCTAATGAATCAAATCATATAGATCAATCAATAACACTCCTAATGTTCCAAACAAAAGACTAGGCAAGATCACCTTTTAAATTGATCATGAATAGAATAGATCTTGAAGGATTCACAACTTCATAAAGATTTTCAAATATTTACATGAGAAAATTCAAATTTCACATGTTCTAAAGAATTTCTTAAAAGAATTCAGTCCACTCAATGTCTAAGATCCATAATCTTTAACAAAATAGTTGTAGGTCTGAAGAGAAAACAAGAATCAATGGTCTAAATCAAAGGTCTACAGAATTTTCAGAGATTCCAATGAAGAGATAGTCAATCCAATCTTAAGAAGCATGAAAGCTTACTAAACAAACTGAAGTTCATAGATCTAAAATGATTCAAATGATTGGATTCAAAGATTTCCAAACATTTCAGAGGTTTACATGGTTTAGATCACATAATCTGAAATCTAAATAGGGGTTCACATCAAATCACCCATAGTAAGCAAGGTGTACTTATTAGAGAAGTTTATATTCTAGTAATCACAAGTTTCATGGCTTAGAGCATAGGTTTTCACCTAGTTTTAGAAATTCCAAAGTTTCTATAATCAAAATACAAAAATCTAAGAGAATCAAAGAGGAGAATACATCACATCATCCATAGTGTGCAAGATTTGCTTACTAAAGAGCTTAATCCAAGAATTAAACCATATTAAAAGGATTGACCAAGGATTTTCTAGAGATTTCAAAGGATTCAATCACAAATTTCAAAAATCAATGAAATCTACAAAGGGAGTTACTTCAAATCATCTATAGTATGATAGACTTACTTACAAGAAGCTTAAATTCAATGATTCATATAGTTTTCAGAGATTTTAATGAGTTTTCATAACTAAAACACAAGGATCAAAGGAATCCAAAAAGAAAGTAAATCAAATCATCTATAGAAAGCTAGATTTACTTACTAAGCTCAATCCAAAAGCTTCTAGGTACTAGAGCCTTCACTTTACCTCCTCAAATCACCTTACTCTACAATATTAGAGTAGATTTAATATTAAATAAATGGAACTAAAAAGTTATGGTAGAAAAATAAGTTATCCTAAAGGAATTTTCATGGTTGGAAGTGAAACTTACCAAATTAGGAAAGAACTCTCACACTTAGTTTCCAATCTTCTGTAACCCTTTCCATTTTTATTCTAATGAGAAAAATGACCTAATTGAGGTATTATTAGGGGTATAACTTGCCCAAGATGAGGTCTCACATGTTTGGGGGACCAATGAGCAAGTGCTACATCAAAAATCACTTTTTGGGGAATTTTTGCCAATTTTTATTTTCTGGTTTTTGAGACCCCGAGCCCTCGCCTCTATAGCCGAGCCCTCCAAACCCCCCTTGGTGAGTGCTCGACTCAATTCGAGAGTGCTTGGGAACCCCCTCAGTGAGTGCTTGCCTTGACAAGGGAGCCCTCAACCTAAGAGACCCAAGACTCCCCATTTTTTTCAATAAAACCTATTACAGGGAAAATTGCCATAACTTTCTCTAGAAAACTTAGAATTGGGAACCACTTATCGCTTTGGAAAGAAGATTTGACACATTTTTCAACAAAATATGTCTCATATTCTAATTCACTCATGATTAGTGTCAGTGGTCTCAGAAAGTTACCATAATTACGTAGTTGGGAAAAACTTCTGAACTTGAATAATTTTAAGTCCAACTTGGATTCTATACTTATAAATTGGTCTAATGGGTTTTTAAACCATTCTAAGGTTTATATAAGCATGTGAAAGGATAATTTTACCCCGTTAGTGCAACATAGGGTCTTACACTTGACATCGGGCATTAGCTTTGTATGTGAGTATTTTACTTTTATGTCATTTCTTTCTTTTTCTTCTTTCTTTCTTTTTTTTTTATTTATCTCGTTCATTCCCTTGTGTTAGTCTTGGATGTCAACGAGCTTTCCCCCAAGGAGGAGGATCGCCTCCAGGATGTTGTGAACTACCCGGTTCACACTTATCCTGACCTTGTCACCCCCAGGAATCTATTTAGGTTCGGTTTTGGTCCCAACCCAAGTAGTTTTTATGTTTCTTTGTCATTTATAAAAAAAATTCTCTTCTCTCTCTATTTGTTTACTTAAGTGTTTTCCAACATTGGGTTGCTAATGTTTTGCATCAATGAGGCTCGATAAGTGGTTCCTAGCTTAAGCCAAGTAGGCCAAGACATCAAGCCAGGGGGAATCAGTCTCCTTGAAGAAGAGGAAGAGGATCCTCATCCAATAGGGGTCCTCCTAGACTGAGGTTCGGGCTCCTAGGGTTGATGTTGCTCAAGCCCTTCATCCCCATTGTGGATCTAGAGGGTGAAGCCACCAGGTCTCCACCTTGTCACACTGTAAGGGAAGACTTAGTGACCCCATCGGAGGCCATAGTCGTAGCACAAACATCCCCGGTAACTTCTACTCCCTAAGTGGCCATAACCCATGACGCAATCATTACTAGGCCCACCCCTTCCTCTGCCTAGGACAAGGGCCAATCCTCGGCAGGACCCTCGACTTGGCTATCTAAGCCGGGCACTAGGGTAGAGTACCTTCTCGAAGGCATTCCAGCTGGCAACCTCAATGCCCTGAAGACCTCTCTTCTGCCACTCTACACCATGAAATGATATTCTACAAAGCTAAGGTATTTTTTTATACTTATATTCTTTACTGACATGTTTGTGGCCTTGCAAACAATGGCCTTAATGGAGGCCTCTATCTAGAGGTTTAGAACTGGTGAGAAGGCCCAGGCTAAGCTCCAGAGTTGGCTTATTAAAGCTGCCCAAGAACTTGGTGTTGTTCGTGTTGGTGTCGAGGCCGAGATCAAGGCTCTGAGGGAGAAGCTCTAGTGGGTGGAGGGGACTAACATGAACATGATCACCCAGGCTGTTGGAGATGAGGCCCAAATCGGCAAGCTAACCTGGCACGTACAGTCAGTTGAGGAGGAGGCTACTCGGGCTAGGTCTGAGCTCGGGTCTGAAAGGAGTCTTCACCTTGAGATGGAGGGGTCCTCGCGGCGACCTTGAAACAACCATGATGGTGAAGGTGGTCGAGGTAGTGGCTCTTGCATGGGTTAAGGTCGAGGAAGAGAGGGACCGGGCCATTAACGCTACAGTCAAGAACTACAAGGCATCCGAGTCTTTTCAGGTCGTGAAGGCTGGGTGCTTCCTTGATAGCTTCAAGGAGTTCAGGAGGCAAGCCACCTAAATCTTCCCAAGCTTAGACTTCACGCCCTTCAACCCAGAGGAGGAAGAAGAGGAAGGGGAAGAAGAAGGAGAGGAGGGCGAGGGTGTTAGGACCGTGGCCCTAAGAGGTGCCGAGATGGACAACCCAAGGGCTAACAACCCCTCAGTATAGATGTATTTTTTGGTTTTTGTTTTTGTTTTTTTATCAATGTAAACTATCTTTATTAATGAAAAAATTTCCCCCATCTTATGTGCTGCTATGACTTGGTTCCAACTTTCCTTTGTTTTTTGTAAACAAATTTCTAAAGTGTGGGTATGCCTCGTGGAAAGATCCTTAGGTACCTTTACAAGAAAAAATCTAGGTATATATGTAGGGGTAGGCAAAAAGAAAAGTTTCTAAGTGTAGGTACACCTCGTGAAAAACTCCTTAGGTACCCTTTCAAATTTTTCTAAGTGTATAGGGGTAGGTCAGCCTTAAAGAATTAACTTATAAGTTGTTTGACTCTTTCTGACATGAGTGACTTAAAGAACTCCAATGGCATCACTGAAACTTAAGTTATTGCCCCATGTGGGGCCTTTCTTCGGCGATGTCCTTGGGTAATTTTAGGCACCCATTCTTATCTGATATATAAGAGGCTGGAGTTGCACTTACTTAATGTTGAAGGGTCGACCTCAGTCTCTTTGATAGTGATACTCACGTCCTAGTACATTTTGAGGCTTCATTATTGTCCGTCGAGGTCTTTGACTGTCTCATTCTCAAGAATCCTTGAGACTTTAATAAGTGTTCATAATAATTCATTAGTTTCTCTCTTAATTGTTGTTGCATGGCACCGGGCAAAGCCTCATATGTTGTCCGTGCCTCTTTCATATTGTATTCTAAACTCTCCTCGAAGGGATGGGTCACTCTTGTGACCTGAGACTAGGGGCCTGAACTCTCCCCTAAGGGATTAATCAGTCTTGTAACCTGGAGTCAGTCTTATGACCTGGGCCCTAGAGCCTGAACTCTCCCCTAAGGGATGGGCCAGTCTTGTGACTTGGGGTCAATCTTGTAACCTAGACCTGAGGGCCTGAACTCTCCCCTAAGGGATGGGTCATTTTTATGACCTAGGGTCAATCTTGTGACCTAGGCCCGAGGGCTTGAAGTTTCCCTTAAGGGATGGGTTAGTCTTGTGACTTAGGTTCAATCTTGTGACTTAGACCCGAGAGTCTGAACTCTCTTATTTTTGTTGAATAAGGAAATTTTATTTATGTAAAATAAATAATCACATCAGCACTATTGATAATATTTTCTTAAATGCTCGATGTTCCACAGTCGAGGCATTGTCTCTCCTTGCAACGTTTTGAGATGGTATGGGGGTCTATAAAAACTTGTTACCCTGTAGGGTCCTTCCAAACTTGGTTTTAGTTTCCCTTCTGTTAAGTCTTAAGTCTCTAGGCTGACCTTCCTGAGGACCAAGTCTCCTACTATGAATCTTCTAGGTTTTACCTGCAAGTTATAGTACTTCATCATTGTGTGCTTGTAGGCGGCTATCCGAGGTGCCGCCTAATCTTTCTTTTGTTCTAGCATATCCAATTTGTTTCTAAGGTACTCATCATTTTTCTCTGGGTTGAAACTTGTCGTTCTGTTGGTGGTCATTCCAATCTCAACCAGGATCACTGGCTCTGTTCCAAATGCCAAGAGGAATGGTGTTTCCCTAGTGGGGGTTCTAACCGTAGTCTGATAAGCCCATAGGATACTGGGTAACTCCTTGGGCCAGAGGACTTTTGAATCATCGAGCCTTTTCTTAATGATGCTCAGTAGTGTTTGATTGGTGAGCTCCACCTGGCCATTAACCCAAGTGTGTCCCGGGGAAGAGAAGTGATTTCTAATTCTGAGCCTTGAACAAAATTCTCAAAACCGAGCATTGTCAAACTGCTTACCATTGTCGGTGATGAGTACCCTGGGTATCCCGAATTGGCACACAATTAATTTCTATGTGAAATCTTAGATATTCTTCTCGGGGATCTTGGCTAGGGGTTCGGCTTACACCCATTTTGTAAAGTAGTCGATGGCAACCACTAAGAACTTTATTTGGCTTTTTCCTCGAGGGAGAGGCTTAACAATATCGATTCCCCACTAGATGAAAGGCCACGGACTAGCTATTGGGACTAGCTCTTTAGCAGGTTTTCTTAGGATGTTGGCAAATCTCTGACATTTGTCGTACTTCTAGATAAATGCGCTTGCATCTTTTTGTATCGAGCACCAATAATACCCTGCTCTGATTACTTTGTTGGCTAGCGCTTTGTCCTTGAGTGATTCCCACATATCCCCTCATGTACTTCTTAGAGAACATAATCGGCTTCCTGACTGGATAAGCACCTTAGCAAGGGGAAGGTAAAGCTTCTTTTGTAGAGGGTGTCATTGAGGAGGATATATTGACTTTCCCTCACCTTCACTTTCCTCACCTCGTCCCTGTTCTCTGGTAACCCTCCATCTTTCAAGTATTTTATGATTTGGCTAGCCCATTCAGGCTTGGGGCTTCCCATATTGACCTCATTGCCCTCCTCTGTCTCAATGCTTGGCTTGGTTAGGTTCTCCATGAAGATCTCAGGGTTGAGGTTTTCCATGAATGATGATCTGAGCCTAGCTAACTTATTGGCTTTCTCATTTTATCCCTAAGGGACTTGCTGCATGTTGAACAACTCGAATCAGGATTTTTCTTTTGTTGTCAGTGCCTGATACTACTTCATCTATTCATTCCTTGCCTCGTTTTCTCCCAATACTTTCCCCACAACTAGCTGGGAGTCACTGCTGACCCTTACTTATTTAGCCCTAAGGGCACGAAGAAGCCATAATCCGATGAGCAAGGACTCATACTTTTCCTTGTTATTGGTCACCTTAAACTTGAATCTAACGGCGTATTCAATGCTCAGTCCCTTCTAGAGTAACCAAGACAATCCCCCACCGGAAGACTTGTTGGTGGAGGAGCCATCAACATAAAGCATCCATGTTCTTTTGGTTACTTCTATCTCCCCGGGTTGACCTTCCTACGCCTAGGCCTCATCCTATGATGTGTGAGTATACTCGGCTATAAAATCAGCGATGGCTTAACACTTGATATCTCCTTAAGGATGGTACTTGATGTCAAATTCACTCAGTTTCACCGACCATTTAACCAGCCTCTCCGAGGTCTCGGGCTTGTGCAGTATGGCCCTTAATGGCTGATCAGTGAGTACTCAAATAGTGTGCACCTAGAAGTAAGGTCTCAGTCGTCTGGCTGTGACGACTAAAGCAAACACCATTTTCTTGGCTTTCAGGTATCTTTCCTCAGCTCCCTTGAATGCCTGATTGGTGTAGTGCATAGGCATCTACACCTCATTTTCTTCTCTAATTAGCACCGAGCTGATAGCTGTCTTTGATACCAATAAATAGACGTAGAGTACCTTACCCTGCTTTGGTTGGTTGATTAACGGTAAGCATCCAAAATGAATTTTGAGCTCTTGGAGGAGGGTGGCGTCAGGTTGAGAGCCGGCCTTAATAAACTACTCAAACCTTAAACATGAATCCTGAAAATACGTT
>JAOXJP010204399.1:0-12004 GCA_025762735.1 Platanus orientalis
ATATATATATATATATATATATATATATATATATATATATATATATATAAGTTAAACCTTTCTTGTGCTCTCTCAATGTTGAGAAAAGCCTCAAGACCTTTGTTATCTTTTGATTTTCTTCAATCACGACCCATCACTAAGTTAGTTCCATCTAATAGATTGCTTATTTTAAAAATTAGCATTGATGAAATAACTTTTCAATAATTTCATATATACTTTTATGTTTTTGAACTTCTTTGAACTTTATAGACTTCTCTTTTCCCTTCGTTCAAATAAATGTAAGGTGTTCATGGTCCATTCAAGCTAACTCCTTGCTTTGTTAACGACTTGTGTGGAACCCATCTAGTGGTTAATGTTCTGCGGAAGCCTATATTTGGATTGAACACAGCAAATAATAGAAGAAGAAATTAATGCAAACAATAATCACACACAAAGTACAAGACAATTTAATGTGGTTTGGCTTAAAGCCTACATCCATGGGCCAAGTTGATCAAGAAAGCTTTCATTATAAGAAAACCAGAGATTACAAGAGCTTTTCAGCTGCCTTCTCTTCCCAAAAACCTTTTTAGGGTTCCAAGAGAATGGCTTAAAAAACCCACATGTTAAAGACTTTTAGACATGGGTAAAAAAAACCCTAATATCTAACTTTCCAAAAACGTTTGACCTCACAACACGGTGGAGTCATTGAATTCAACCCAACGACTCTACAGTTGTGTGAATTTATGCCACTAACTCAACAAATCTCAAAATTGGCATGAATTCAACTAAGGTGGAGCAGCCGTAAGTTTTTGTGGGTTTTCTTCACTATGAGAATACAAATCCGTATAAGAATGTATGTGATTTTGCAACCCGAAAACCCACACTATTTCCCCTTATACACATACTCTCAAACCCTAAAAAAAACCCACAAGAACCCCTTGTGGTTGCTCTACTCACCTCTCTAACCCTTTCCCCCTTATATTTATATGTGGGGTTTTACCTTGCTTAGCCATCAATAGACTCATCTTCTCATAAGAGTTTTAAACCTTAAAACAAGTGGCCACTGTATAAGATCTAATGGTTGGTTGGAAATAACTCCAAACCTAATAAATCTCCATCTTGGCTTTATTTTCAACCCCTTGAAGATTTCCTATTAAAGTTTGCTCCACTTGTATCTTTGGCAAGACACAGAATCTATGACATGTGCACCACACTTCATCTTGATTCACATTCTGAAACCACTTTGGAGAAAACCTGCACTTGTCTTTCTTAGTGAACTTTGCACCATATAACCTAGAATGCACCTCCACCTTGAACCTGAGTCGCATCTTGTTTACTATCATCGCAAACAACCATTGACCTTTAAAAAGCACCGCTACACATACTATCGAATCAATTTGGTCCTAACACCATCTTATTTGACCATAACATGGCTAATGCATAAGTGTAGCTGCTCCAAGCCAACTCGCTTAGTTAACTCCAGAGAGAAACCTTGATCCGTCTTCTCTAACCACAGGAACTGTTTCACCATCGTCTGCCACTTAGAAACCTGTAATACCTATCTCTGCTCCAACTGCGAAAAAGACCATGCACAAGTGCTTGCTATTCCATGCATCTCGTTTCCAGTTACCTATCGAGGTCAAAGGAATACTGTCAATCACCATATTCCACATCAGATGATACAAACCATCCATCTCCTTTGATTTCCCTTTATTTTCCTTCAACATCTTACTGAACTCTAGTAATTAAGAACTTGTTCTTAATTCCTATCCTCCCTGGCTGAACCTAGTGCTTTGATACCACTTGTTATGTTTTGTAGCAATTATAACAGTATGAATAATAAGAAAAATAAAATAAAACAAATCAAAGCACAAAAAAATAAAGAGAAATCAAGATTTACATGGTTCGGCAATATGCCTATGTCCACGGGAGAGAAACAAACTTATTCACTATGAGAATGCAAATCCGTACAAGAATATATGTGATTTTGTAATCTAGAAACCCACATCGTTTCCCCTTGCACACACTCTCAAACCCTAAAGAAAACCCATAAGAACCCTTGCGGCTGCTCTATTCACCTCTCTAACCCTTTCCCCCCTATATTAATATATTAGGGTTTTACCTTGCTTAGTTCTCAATAGACTCATTTTCTCATAGGAGTCTTAAACCCTAAAACAAGTGGCCACCATTAGATCATAAGATTTAAAGGAAGATTTAATGGTTGGTTGGAAATAACGTTAAACCCAATAGTTAAGACCAATTCTCTAAACATAATAGACGAGGTAAGTTATAGGAGCACCAAGCTTTTCCATTGGTCTTGTGACTGTAGATTCAAGATATTTCCTTTAAGGTAAAAAACGGAAATCTTGAATATGCAACTCCAATAAACTCATTAGTAATGGAAGAGAATGGTCAAGTTAACTCAGATAATTTTGTGATCATGTTTTGAGCTGCTCGAACAAAATGTCGAAGAAAACCAAACAACCTATGGGTGTGTCAAGTACCTTTGGTGACAAATGTAACTGTCATTGTTATGATGTTATCTTGTTGGGTTTGTTTTGTTTCTATAAACTATTGGATTGATGAGCAATCAAATGGATAAGATTAGACCTTCTAAAGTAGAAGTCTTTTCTTTTTAGAAGTTGGCATTAATGAGGGTTGTACTTTCTTTGTTGCCATAAGAAATGAGAATGCGAAATACTCTTACTATATAAGAGAGAATCTCAAAATGTGTTGATATGTTGCTTTGCTGACTAGTCTTCTTCAATGTTTTCTCCTTGAATGAAGTGAAGGCAAAGAGTTTTTATTTAAATGAGAAAAAAAAAGAAGAAAGGGGATTTCACAAGGTTGAGAGAAGTGAAGGAGAAGGGTATAACATGGTTTAAGGGCTTGGGTTTCAGGGTGAGTGCTTGAGCAAATAAGTTTTATACATCTTTTACTTTTCTCATATAGTGACAAACGGATGGCACACATGGACATATACATCTTTACTGAACCACGTAAAAATTATTTTCTTGTTTATGCTAGTTGATTTCTTTTTTGATTTTGTATTCTTTATTGCATAGATTATGAGTGATTTAGAGTAGTATTTCATCACATGGAATATCAAGGCTATTTCCACTACACCAACATTTGGTATGAGAGCTGATTTGTGTTTGGGAGGAAGAGGAAGAAATTGGTGAGTATAATATTATTTTTTTATCCAAGATTACTTTCTAAAATTTTTGGATTAATTCACAATGACAATAAAAGCTTTCATTGGTTAATTCTCTATGGAGAAATTTGATGAAAATGGTAGATTCACTCTTTGGCAAAGAAGGGAAAATGATTTATTAGTACAATAGGGTTTGTACAAGACATTACAGGGATAGAAAGGAAAGTCCAAGGAGATAAAAGATGACAATTGGCATGACATAGAGATGAGGGCATTCAATACAATTCATCTTTATCTTGTGGATAATGTATTGTTTAAAGTTATGGAAGAAGATTTGACACTGGTTTTATAAGGGAAGTTGAAGAAATTCTATATGGGAAAGAGTCTTACCAATAAGATATATTTGAAATTGCAACTGTACATTTTGAAGATGACAAAAGCTGTGAATTTTTCAGCTCTTAAATCAACAATACAAAATTGATGTCAAGGTGGAGAAAGAAGACAATGCCCTTTTCTTTATAGCTCACTTCTTGTTTCTTATGACAACTTAGTGAGAATGTTACTATTTGAAAAGATATAAGAAGCCTTGAGGATGTCATGCATCACTTCTATCTAATGAGATTAAGAGGAGATTGAATCTTAAAGGAGATAAATATTTTAGGTTGATTGTTCGAGTTAGAGAATCACAAAGGAAGGTCATCTGTGAGGGGATCTAGAAATAATAGGTCCAGATCCAAGTAGTGTTGTCAAAGAGTTGAGCTAGCTCAACTCAACTCATCATAAGATGAGCTTGAGCCTTAATTTAAGCTTGTTTCCTAAGTGAGCTAGAACCGAGCATCACTAAGCATAGCTCACTAAAAGCTTGGCTTGTTAAAAGCTCGGTTTGGTTAAGAATTATATATATATATATATAGTATAATGATTTTATTTATTATATATTGTCACAATAGTAATGTTTAAACAAAACACATTGGGTTAATGGAGAATTAGGTTATTGGCCCATTTTTTATTCTTTCAAAACAATGACTTTTGGCGAGCCAAACTAAGCCCAAGTCTAGCCTAAGCTATGTCTTCATGTGATGATCCCAAGCTGAGCCTAAGTCCAACCTAAGCTATGTCTTCATGTGATGTTCTCAAGTTGAGCCAAGGCTTGGTTTAACTCAACTCGTTGATACCCCTAGGTTCAAGTCTAGAGGAAAGGGTAAGATGCAATGTTTTCATTGTAAGGAATATGACCACATTAAAAGAGATTGTCATAAACATGTTGACTAAAGAAAAAAAGTGATAATCCTAGTACAATATTGGTAGAGGATGCGAATGAATACATTATAATGTTATCATAGTTTCCAAGGGTGCAAAATTTTTTTCTCATGATGAATAGATATTGGATTCATATTGTCCTATTCATATTTGCTCTAGGAAAGAATATTTTGATACATTCCAAGAGAAGAAAACATGTTTTTTCTTTAGGTGACGGGTCCAATTGTGAAATCATGTGTGTTGGAATAGTGAAGATCAATATGTCTGATGGAATGGTTTATACTTTGGTAGTGTGATATATATCCCAAAGATGTGAAAGAATATAATTTCACTAGGTTAGTTAGACTCCATGAATTATAGGTATTCAACTGCAAGTGGAGCCATGAAAACCATATGTGGTTGTTTGATCTTACTGAAGAAAAGTGTGATGGTTTATTATATCGTCTAATAATGAATGTGGTAATTGATGGTATTCCTTGGACCTTGGTGGGAAGCTAAAACTAAGGTGTACACGAAATAATAAGCACTTATTCATGGACTCTTTCATAGTTGGGACAGAGAAATGTCATGAGTTTCCAAGTTATAGATGATGATGGGACATTTCTTGCTGTTGGAGAAGATAGATTGAGGTCCCTCTTTGGAGTTGATTAGGTGATTGAGTTGGGCATGTTATGATTGAGTTGATTGGTGTCAGAACCAAATGGATTTGATGGTGTGTGTAGTGGTATGTAGTTCCTTAAGGCTAATAATTGTTTGTGATGATAGCAAGCATGCTATAATTTAGGTTCAAGATGGAAGTGTGTTCTTGGCATATATGGTACGATGCAAAAATTCACTGAGACTTTAGGGTGGTTCCAAGCAATAATGATACAATGCAAACTACAAGTTTTAGGGTGGTTCTAGAATGTGGGCTAAGGTGGAATGTGGTTCACATGTCACCCGTTCTTGTCTTGTCAAAGATATAGATGGAGCATAGTATAATGGGATATCTTCAAGGTGACTGTGAAACAAGCCAAGGTGGAGATTGTTGGTTTTGTCTTGTTTCTCAACCATTGGATTGATGAACAATCCAATGAATGAGATTACAACTTATAAAGTAGAAATTTTTTCCTTTTAGAAGTTGAAATTATTGAGGATTGAGCTTTCTTTGTTGCAATAAGGAATGAAAATGTGAGATGCTCTCTCTATATAAGAGATAATCTCAAAACATGTTGATTTGTTGCTTTGTTCACTAGTCTTCACTAGGGTTTTCTCCTTGAATGAAATAAAGGCAAAGGGGTTTTCTTCAAGTGAGAAAAAAGAGAAGTGAAGGAAAATGGTGTAATAGGATTTTTAGGAAATGAATTTCAGAGTGAGTTCTTGATCAAATAAGCTTTGTACATCTTGTACTCTTTTCCATATAGTGAAGAACAGACAACCCTGTAAATGTAGGCAACTTGGCCAAACCACATAAAAATTCTTATCTTTTGTTTGCTTGTTGATATATAGATCGTGAGTGATTTAGACTCGTATCTCATCACATGGAATATCAAGGTTGTTTCTACTACACCAACATGTCTTGAATTCAACTTGAAAGCAATCCGAAGTGCATTCTGTTTGTGTGATTCGGAGAGCGACGCAAATGCTTCAAAGTCCTAAATTTTGACTCAATTTGGGTTTGACAACCTGATGAACTGTTCGAAGAGTATTTTTGGGGGTTCTATGTGTATTTAGGAGTAGGGTTTCTTAGGATTCATGCCTCTATATATAGTCTTGTTCACAGAACTTTGTAGAGGAGAGTTCTTTGGCCTTTTGAGAGATTTTTTGATGTTTTTGGGAAATTTTTTTATACTTCGTAATCTTTATTATAGTGGAAGCTTTTTAATTCTTTTTGCTCGTGGATGTAGACAATCATGTTGAACCACATAAATTCCTGTGTTATGTGTGATTATTCTTTTGAATTCTATTTTTTCTTTTTGTTTCATGTTGCCATTAAACCAAATTCAATCCGATTTTCCATAACGATTAGTGACATCAATTCAACCAATGTAAAATTTATTGGTATTTGTTTCAATGAGACACCCTTGATGTGAGGAATCCTATTTAATGTTAGATTAAAATCAACTTAAAAACACATACCACCTTATATTCTTATTTTAGCATGAGTACCTTTGGCAGCAATTTATGACTGACAATAAAAGATTTTTCTTTGAGTATAGGAGAGGATCCTTTGCGCCACTCATGAGGGTTGTAAGCCCAAGTTGATTTTGGCAAGAAAATAGACCAATGTTTGCATATTCTTCATTGTTTATTATAATTATTATTGGTTTTTTTGGTTGAGGACACAATTTCTTTATGGTCCAGACTAGGGTATTAGTGGCGGCTCAAACAGTTTATATATATATATATATATATATATATATATATATATATATGCTTTTAGGGGGATTTCAACCCTGCCCTCTCGTGAGACCGTCATGCTGCAGCCACCCAGTCTCTTGCTTTCCTTCAAAAACCTCGAAAAGAATTTACCGGTCATACTTGGAATACATTAAACTCTTCAGAGATGGGCTCTTGCATAGAAGAGGGATTAAGTGGAGAGAAGAAGCACAGCGCAAATGGAGCACATAGACAGGGTACCGTACCTTTGAAGGGAGGGGAGGGCATGTGGGAGGCACCGCGCAAATGGAGCTCATGATAGCATGTCCCCCTGCTCATTCCATGCATGAAATTGATGGGTGGTAGCTTCTAGTCTTTGTCAGACAACACCTACTCTTCCGAAAAATCCAAAATGACGGGCTCTCTATCATCCGGATCAACTAAATCACCCTAAGGTACGACTGATATAACCACTCTTTGAGTCGGTCAACAAAATTCTGGAAGTATTTTGACCGACTTACAGGGTTGTTGCCGATAAAAAGAGTAGACAACCCTCTCATTGGTGTGTGTTTAAGGCGCATGTGTCCAAGTGAGCTGAATAATTGAGTTTATAAATGAGTACTCTTGGAAGTGATCAAGTGTGTTAACGAGTGAACGAGTTCTTGTAAGTGAGCGTGAGTGAAGCTGAGACAAAGTGTCTCAAGCAATTGTAATGGGCAATCCACACGCTCTCGTTATACCATTCCCAGCTCAAAGCCATGTCATACCCCTCATGGAGCTCTCACACTGCTTAGCTGCGATTGGCTTCAATATCACATTTGTGAATACAGATTTCATTCATGCACGTATAATGGGTGCCCTGCCGGAGAGAGACAATCAACATAATCAGATCCGTCTGGTCTCGATCCCAGATGGGTTGGGACAAGGCGAAGACCGGAATCAGATGGGCAAACTGAACAACTCTGTCATAAATAACATGCCCGCTCATCTAGAAGAATTAATACAAGAAATCAATAAATCGGATGATGATGTTATCACTTGTATCATTGCTGATGAATGTGTCGGATGGGCAGTGCAGATTGCCAAGAAGATGGGAATCCCTTCAGCAGCCTTCTGGCCCGCTTCTGCAGGGATCAGGGCTTTAATCGTTCGTATTCCAAGACTGATTGAGGATGGAATCATTGATCCCAATGGTAAGAACTGGCAATTATTATCGTTTATTTATTTATTTTATTTTTTTGACCTTCTAAGATTAAGGTTTCAGCCATGGACTACCCTTGATCTCTGTCAAACTCTTGCAGGAGCTCCTTCAAGGCAAAAATTGATCCAGTTATCACCGACCATGCCTACTGTGAACACAGCCTACTTACCGTGGCCAGGTTCCAATGAGGAGATACGCTTCCATATCATGTGTGCAAACAACAAAGCGGTAAAAGATGCCGATTGGCTTCTGTGCAACTCGTTTTATGATTGTGAACCATCAGCGCATGCGTTGAATCCAAATCTCCTGCCCATTGGCCCCCTGCTCCCGGGCTGTCGTCTAGGACAGCCTGTTGGACACCTCTGGCCGGAGGATTCCACTTGCATGAACTGGCTTGATCAACAATCACACTGTTCTGTCATCTATGTTGCCTTCGGCAGCAATACAGCCTTTGAACAGCACCAATTTAATGAGATTGCTCTTGGGCTCGAACTTGCTGGCCAGCCATTTTTGTGGGTTGTGCGACCAGACTTCACTAATGCACCAGCTGCGAGTGCTAGCTACCCAGATGGCTTTCAAGCCAGAATAGCAGACCGTGGGCTGATGGTGAGTTGGGCGCCTCAACAGAAGGTGCTGGCCCACCCTTCTGTTGCCTGTTTCTTAACCCATTGTGGGTGGAACTCAACTATGGAGGGGCTAAGCATGGGAGTTCCCTTCCTCTGTTGGCCCAACTCTGCAGATCAATTTCTTAACCAGAGCTATATTACTGATGTTTGGAAGGTTGGATTGCGATTGAATCCAAAAGATAATAACATCTCAAGGGAAGACATTAAGGAAAAGGTAAAGGAATTGGTTGGCAACGAGAAGATGAGAGGAAGAGCCTTGAAGCTCAAGGAATTGGCAATGAAGAGTATCAGTGACGGGGGTTCTTCTGTGAAAAACTTCAACAACTTTGTTGAAGAGGTGAAAAAAAGGTGAGAGAGATATGTCCCAAGAGACACTGATGGTTGTGAAGAAGCAAACTTGTTTCAAACCACTGTTGTATTAGTTAGATGCAAACCTAAAGGGAATAATATTTTACTTTATGATGCAATAAACAGCCCTACGGAAAAAATAAGGTCTTTTTTTTTTGGTATAATAAATATAAAATGTTTATGATTTTGATTCAATTGAGAAATGAGCAGTTTTTGTTTTTTTGTTTTGTTTGTCTTTTTTATTTGGGTTTTTTTTTTTACAAGCTATAATTCTAAGCATTTTTTTATTTTGATAAAAGAATTATGGGCTAGATGCCCCAAAATACATCAAGCATAAACCAACTAATATATCACTTCTTGCAAGGCAAAAGTTTTTGGATTTTGTTACAATGAGGAGCTCCTAATCTGAGGGAAATTGTGTTATAGGAAGGAAATCATGTTATATTAGGGAGGAAATTAATCATCTCCAATGAATAATCTCCTTCAAGATAGAAAATCTTTTAGGTCCTAAAAGTCAAGAATAGGGGGGGGGGGATTCGAAGTTATTCCATCAATTTACTTTATCTAGAGGAAACAATAACTAATTTTAAGCGCTCCAAAATGATGAAGGAAATTTGGTTATAGGAGATGCAAATATTGAGAACCTATCCCAAAACTACATTAATAAATTCTTTAAAACTGTATTCCTAACCCAAGAGAGTATCAATAAGAGGAATTTCTACCTTGCCTTCTCAAATCCTATTACAAAATTTCCTATATTTCCAATCTCAAGAGAGGAAATCAAATTTGATTCCTTTCGGTTAAGGAAACTTAAAGCCCCAGGTCTAATGGTTTCCAAGATGGCTTCTCCAAAATCTTGTGAGACCCTTGGAAGGATGTACCAAATACTACATTAAAATTCTTTTATCAAGATGATCTGATTATAGACATAAAATCAAACATATATAGTGTTGATCCCCAAAGTTAAATGCCAAGAATTCATTACCCAGTTCAAACTGATTAGTTTATTTGTCTATGTAATTCCTTTTATAAGTTTACCTTTAAAACCATGCCAAAAATCTAAAAAAAATTATTCTATGAAATCATTTTGCAAAATCAAACTATAAAAGTCCTTCTATGAGAGGTCACCAAATATCCAATTATATAATACTATATTGCTCATGGTGTCTTAAGACATAAAATTTGGAAAAATCAAGGAATAACCGTCTATCAATAAAGTTAGACATGAGTAAAGTATATGATAGAGTAAAAAAATCTATATATAAGTACGATAGATGGGATGAGATTTAGCAAAAAATGAATGAATTAAGCATGCTAGTGTATCTCATCAGTTTCTTATCGAGTTCTAGTGAATGGTCACCAAGTAAGACTTTTCCCTAGAAGAGGCATTAGGCAAGGTGAAAAAATATCCCATTTTGAACCTTGTGTGTTGAGGGCCTTTCTACTCACTTCATCTAGAAAGAAGGAGAATAAAATAGAGGAATTCGAATTTGGAGCTAGAGCTATATCATTTTTCATCTCCTTTTTGCATATGACTATTATATTTCTCAGAATTGGACATAAAAATTATTGATGATATTCAAGGAGTATTCAAAGACATTAATGATGCTTTAGGGAAGGACTAGGTATTGATTAGGAGCTAGGGTAGCTAACTTTAAAAATAGGGCGCTTGCAACTAATTTTCTAAATCTGAGCAATAAGACTTCAGGATTATTTAAGACTCTCTAGGCTTGATTACCTAACAATTTGAAGTTTTAAGAGTGCAAATCTCTGAAGCCAAGGTCTCTCTCACTATAGATCTCATTTCTTTCTCTAGTTGACCCGACCAGTATTGTCTTTGCCATTTGTCAATGACATTGCTGAGATTTTCATGATTAAAAACATGGTATGGCATAAGATGGGATTGCAGTTACAATTGCTTTTAGAAAATTTTCTTTTCCTATTGAAGAAAACAATTATTCCTTCCATCCTTAAATTATTTTTTAGATTCTTTCATCGTTGAGATGGGAGGTAGGAGGTTAGTCAATCAACATATGGAAATACCATTGGATTTCAACCTTCCAAAACCTCAAACTCTAGAATGTAAAGTAGGGAAAGTTTCAAACCTTTCAAATAAATTTAAAGGTATTTGGTAGATTGAAAATCTCAGAAAGATATGTTCCAATACAACAAAAAAGAATTTTTATGGCACCGAAAAAACGTAATTAATACCATTAAATGGAATTTTTACACACCATAAATCGAGATATCACAACAACGTATTCCCTAAAAATGGCACAGATAAAACGTCATTAAAAGCTTAATTTTATTGCATTTTTTCAATGTTGTATAAAGTAACCTTTTACGGCATTTTAAAAATGCCATAAAATAATCTTTAACAACGTTTAAAAATGTTGTACATACTACTTTTTACAATGTTTTTAAACGCCATAAAAATAACTATTTCAACATTTTTTAAATACCATAGAATCTTTCCTTTCCTTTCCTTTCTTTCTTTCGTTTTTTTTTTTTTTTTGAATACTTTCCGGAATTTGCATTCTTCCCATCCTATTATGAAACCTAATAAATTATAAAATTTAAAGAGAGAAGCCAATCTATGCATCTAAGAAAAAAACTCTATTTATACATTAGTAAAAGGAGCATGGTCACTGCCATGCCTAAAATTATACATTTAATCTGTTACTCAATATTTCCATAAATACATTAGTCAGACTAGAACCGCCATCTTAAACAAGAAAAAAAGGTATTGACTAGACTTGGTGTATCAAAGATAATAAGAGGCTTCAACTTAAAGACTATATCAAAGATTCCAACCAGTATGTTATCTCCACAAGCCTTCTGGAATAGAGTTTCTTTAATGTGATCCAAATTGAGGCACATAAAGTTCTAACTTAGAGTTGTGTGCAACTACAATATCTTGCTCCTAAACATGGAGGTTGTTGATGTATGTCAATTTCATGGTCAATTGGGTAGTGGTAGGAGTCTTGTAAGTGTCCTATGATCTCACAAGTTTAACATATGAAATCAAGAAGAATTAAAGACCCAAGGAAGAGATTGGAGAGTTGGCATACCAAGGAA
>JAOXJP010204410.1:0-12004 GCA_025762735.1 Platanus orientalis
CAAGATTACGCAAATTTGAGGTGATTTGGAAAAGTTATAACCACATTACTAAGGGGGTGTCAATAAAAATGGGAATAGTCTCTTTTTAGAAAGTCTTAAATTTTGATAGTTTAGATTTTAGAAAATTTTATGTTTTGGAAAGTCTAGAAATTAGGAAAACTTGTACAATAAGTTATTAATGTTTTTAGCAAGTTTAGAATTTTAGAAAGTGAGTTTTAGGAAGGCAGAGGTTGGAGCTTGGCAAACTCTTGTGTCGTGTGTAAGAATGAAGCGGAAATGGTCAACCATCTTTTTGTCCATTGTCCCGTGGCGAACAAGGTTTGGGGTTTTTTCCTCTCACATCTTCGGATCTCTTGGGTTTTTCCTTATCGATTCCAGGTTTTGTTTCGGGGTTGGTGGATCAATGGCATCGACAAGATGTTTCTTATCATTTGGATGATTCCTTATCAAGAATCCACGATTAGATTTATATAGCTTCTAACAGAGGGAGCCCCTCTTTGGATTCATGGATTTTTGAGTGGGATCGCGTGATTTTCCACATTGTATAGCTGTGTGGTTTTTGTTATCTTGCTAGCATTCCTTATGCTAGCTTTGTACCTTTCTCACCCGCCTATTTGGCTTTATATTACATTACTCCTTTAAAAAAAAAAAATCATTTGGCGTGCCCTCCTGGGGGCCATTTGTTGGCTTTATGGAAGGAAATGAATGCTTGTACCTTTGAGGGCATGGCGCAATCGGATGCGGAGTTGGTCTTGTTCATCTACAAATCTCTATTTGATTGGGTGTCCATCGGGGCTGACTTTGAGGAAATTGTTTGGTATTCGATTTGGTGCGAGGATATGTAATTTTGTTTTGTTTTTGTTTTTTCCATTTTTGCTCTTCTTTCACCTCTTTAGTGATGTCTTTTTGTTTCTTCTTTCTTTGTTTGTTTTTCTCTTCAATAAAGTGCACCATTTATCTCTAAAAAAAAGTTTTTAAATTTTAGAATATTTTCTTTTTTTAGAAAGCTCCAAATATTTTAAGATGTAAGTCTATTTAAAGGCACTCTCTATGCAATAAAAAGACAGTTGAAGATGAATATTTGAAAAGAAGACATGTGTGTGTGGAAGTGGGTGTAGTATCCCAAGTTTTCTCTTAACCCCTCACATGAGATGAGCATTCTACCTTCTTTCTCTCTCTCTCTTCTTCTTCTTCTTATTCTTCCCTCTCTTTTTTAATCTCCTTTAAGCTTCTTCTTTACTTCTTGTTTTCTTGATTTTTTCACTTTTATTGTTTTCTTGATTCAAGAATTGCATTCCTAGACATATCCTACATCATACATTCTCAAGGTTATGGATAAATTGATCCAATAGACGCATATGAGTAAAGCAACCAAATTGATGCTTGCCTGCATGTGTGCTTGGGGAAGATCTCATAAGTAACACACATAAAAATAAAATAAAAAATAAATAAATTGCAAGCACTTGAGAAGCTTATCCAACATGATAAATGTTGAGTGCTTCATCATAAGGACTGCAAATTGATTGTAAACATATTGAATATTTTATCACTGTGATTGAAAAGGTTACAATTTTTTTTTAAATCAATGAACTATTTGATTGAGTAAAGGTACCAAGCAAAATGCTTGTGAGAGATTGGTGTATGGTCATCCTAGTGTGAATTAGAGCATCAATGGGAGGCAAAGCGAAGATGGGACAATGTGCACTATTTAATGAAGCATGATGTATTTAAATCTATTAAAGAGGATGTGGAGTTTCGGAGGTCTCACATCTTGGGTTCAATTAAATGTAGGGACCATGTTAACATCAAATTGAAATGCAGTGCACCAGAATCAACAGGCTTGCTATATACAATAGCAGTGTAGAGATTTTTTTTTTTTTTTTTGGGGGGGGTGGGGGGGGAGATAATTAGCAATGTAGAGATTTTAAAGGTAATTTTGTAATTAAGATTTTAAAAAAATCAAAAATAAATAAATAAAGAGATTTATTATCCTAATGGCAGTAGGACAAGGAAACTAGGAAAGGATGATTGGGCTTATCTATTTATGTAGTATTTGTTAGGGGACAAACTATTGATGCCTATGTATATATGGGAGAGGGCAGAGAGAAACATTGCTCACAAAGGTTCTTTATCTTTTTGCTATGGTTTTGTGTGAGACACGACGCACCCACAGTGTTGTCATGTGGTCGAATGCAATGATATCAGTTGACAATTTTCACAAATTTAACAAAGAGAGGCCCTTCGTTATCATTTTGCTAGGGTTTTGTGTGAGACACTAAATGCCCACGGTGTTTTGATGTGGCTGAATGCTCCATCATTGCACTCCAATTAAAAGTTGAGAACATATAGTGTTCTTCCATAGTGGTCGTGACATCTAGACCTTAGAAGATTAACCTCTCCTTTTCACGTTTTTTGGTCAGTGAACAAACTCTTCATGAAATTCCATTTAATCATTTCATGAAAAAAAATTTACATAGGATCTGGCATCACCCGTTTCTTAGCTATTATCATCTCACTTAATAATGAACAACAAGGTGAGCTTTGCAAACTACATCTGCTAATGAGTGTGGCAGAAAACTCTATTTCTCTATGAGAGAATCCATAGTCTTATAGATGCTACAAACCTTGTTATTCAGAAAGCATTTTTTCCCCTAAATGAATTAAGCAAATCACCCAGGCACTTTGAGAAGATCTCATATGTACCAATTTCTATAAGTAAAACAGACTTATGCAAACTATAAACCTTATAGTTAAGGATCTCCCACTTTACATTACTTCAATCCATATCCAAAGCTAATTGCTGTCCACTAGAAATTCAAGTAACACAAAATCAATTTACGGTAATATTACACAACCAATTCAAATATACAAATCTGATATCATTCAAATGGGGTTTCCAGAAAAAATCTTTCACTAAAGAGACCTCCCCAATCATGGTGAAGCTCTAACCAGACCACCTCAACAGATTCTTCCACTAACAGATTCTTCAAGCATATTAATGGGGAAATTTCTTTGCCATTCAAAGAAACCAGACATATCTCAATGAAACAAAATGAGATTTCAAATTCCCTTCATTAAACCAAGCTCCAAATGCATCAAATTAAGCGATTCATACCTCATGAAGAATAGACGATTTGGGCGGGGAAAGAAGGGAAGAAAGGGAAGAACTGCGCCTCCACATCTATCTATCTCTGTGTTTTCCTGACCTGAGCGTTTTCGACTTGATTCGGGTTTCAAGCAAGTGCGTTTTCTCAAACAGCTACCGTGCTATATGGATGGTACTGAGTCATCACGTAGGCATGGGAGAACGTAGAAACCAGATTGGCGTGGCGTGTGGCTTCCCTTCTTCCAGAGAGATATATATGATATACGCATTTGAGTTCGGATCGGTTGACGTATCGGGTTCGAACCCTCTCCGATATAATTGTCCCTCCACCTGGTCGACGGCTTTCTTGGTGGACTTTTTTTTAGCTCGAAAGCCATCTACGGCACTCAAACGTGCTGATTTAAGGCAAGTGGCTGGAGGGGGAGGGGGGGGTGGGGGACTGTGGGTACTGTGCATGTGATCTTGTGTAATTACTAAAACACTCCTTGTCACGTGTTGGATTTGTACATGCATGATATCTCTCCAGTAAGATGGGGATGACTCAAACTTAGCGTGTATTCTACATGGACCTCTTGATTGGACCCATGTCCTCTGCGCCCAGGTACTGTGTGCCAGGTTGATATCCTCTGTGATGCCCCCTTGTGTGATGCCCCATGTAGCAAGACACAAGAGGGGTGGGGCCCATTCACTTTTGGGGGTGATGGGACACCCAAAACTAAAAGGTCCCCACCCCCTTTTTGCCTTATGGAGCATTGCACAAGGGTGCATCACAGAGGATATCGGGCACTGTGTGCCACCATGTGTCCCAGACACAAAGGGATGGGAACCATACACTCTTTGCAGGCCCCTACCCCCTTTGTGTCTGGGAGCATGGGGACGCATTACCTAGGCACAGAGGATACGGCTCCCTCTTGATTGATTACTTTTGAGGTTTTCATGGGGAAAGATGTTCTGTCCAAGACACCAGGGGACATCATATGGGTGGGTGATGCATTATTCCATATGATGGTGATGCATTATTCCATATGATGGCCCTGGTGTCCTTGACAGAACATCATTTCCCTCTCTGAGGGCTATCAACCGGTTAAATATTCATACGAATGCATCTATATCCAATGTGTTCGGTTCCGTATCAATTTAAATTATTATTTTATATGCATATATTCTGAATTAATGTATCATTCTATGTATAATAAGGGTGTTTCTTAATATAGACAGGGTTAAAGTACATTGTTTTTATTATAATATTGTAAGTCATGTTAAGTAGAATACAACATATGACTACCTTTACCTTAACCATAACCCTAGTTCATTTGTCATCCCTACTCCTATTTCATATGAAATAAAGCTGAAACCTTAGTTGAAACCTCCCCAGTAGCCGGTTTCTCTTTTCTGATTGAGCTCTACTGATCATCTTCCATCCTTATTTTTTCATAAATATAGACAAGATATCTGAATTTGATCCAAGATTTGATTAAATAAACAAATACAAATATGGATATGCATACATCCTCATCGTATTCAGTTCGTTTACGACCCTAGTTTTCCATGTATAAACATCAAAGTTGTACATATGGCATACAAGATATACGGGATAATCCAACATCTTAAAGTGCCACTTGAGATTAATGAATTTGAATGAGTATTGACTGTAGAGATCCCATCAGCACACGATGCTGCAAACGGTACATGATATTGAAGGTTGTTTTAATATACACAGGAGATATTTATACTCAAAGAATTATGTAGGTGATATGAACTTTACATGTATTTACTGAAAATACCATTGTCAGGACTGGTGTGATCTCCCTCCATATATACCAGAGTTTATTCAAAAACAAGAGTAGCATGCTGGCCTTGCAAGTAGGGACCCATCTACGAATAAATTGGACCTTTCCTCCTGGCATCAACCAAACCAAATGTGTGGGTGTATGAACTTCTTTTCAGTCCAAAGTATTAGACGTTATAAATCTGATGGACTCAAAGGGCTGCAAAGGGATTATATTTTTATCTGGATTTGATCCGCTTAAGGCAAATACAGATTCAAGTACATCCAGTTCGTGTCGGATATATCATGATGTTGTAATAAATGAGAAGTTTTGTGCAATTATCTAGATCCATAATATAGAACTTGTTTTTATAATATCCACCAATATTAAAAACAAATTCGGGTTTTCAATTAATCTTAACAAACCGAATACAGATCTAGGTAGATTTGCTCCATATGTGCTCTGCTTACAGCCTTAGATTCAGTGAAAGAACAATCCCCATGAAAAAGATTATAACATTTGATAGAGAAAGGGAGGAGAGATGACAATGAGTCCTGTCAATACCAACCAAAAAATAAGTATGCAATGAGCCTGGAGCTCAAGGTTCGAACACATAACACCGCCCCATCAACCAATTGGCTCGACCCCCTTTCGAAAAGTACAGAACAGAAAAAATAACACACTCAAATTATACTAAAGCTTTATCTGTTTCTTTTTACAACTAGAATTACAATGGGCATCTCAATACCACACTCAATTTATTAAGTTCAATCCTTTACGGAAATACTACCTATCTGATGAGTATAGAATGAAGGTAGCTCTTGAACCAGACTAATTAGGAGCTCACTTCCACAAATTCCCACCTGAACCTTAAACTGTCATGTACTTGAGAACAGCTGCACGGACCTTCTCCATGAATGCTGCTGCTAGTTTCTGAGAAACAAGGGAGAAAAAAAGGTTTTGAGTTAAAACATTTAGTGATATCTCAAAGGACTAATCAAAAGCAGTTCCACAGGGTGCAAAAAGTGTTTGTAACTGTCCTCACCTGGTCACCCTTGTGAGCATTTGCTATATTTTCATCAAGAAGCATTAGTAAGGACCTATTGAGTTCATTTCGCTCAACCATCTCCAGTAACTGTTTAGCAGAACAAGATTATTTATGTTTAGCAATATAGGATTCATGAAAAATCAAATTTGGAGTTACAAGCAAGAAGTAAAACTATTATCATACAGTTGCTTTTACATCCTTTGATGTCAATATTTTGGTTAGGCTTTCCCTTGCCTTTACAATCTCAACTTGCATTTTGTCATAGGCTTCTGCAATAAAGAGCAGGTGGCAGAATGATTTCATTTAAAAAATGAGGGGAGAGTAAGCATTCTTTGACACCAACATGTTGCATGCTAACAAACCTGTTCCTTCCTGCAGAACCTTTTGCATAGCCTCCAACTCAATCAATCTGTCCTCCATATCCTGCAAAGGTTTTACAACTGTTAATCATTGCTGTTCTGTTCAATCCTATGTGGAGTGTCATGGTCAAATGTCCAGTTTCAAAAATAACCTCAGTTCTCGACACAGAAAATCTTAGTTGGCCCAGTTCAAATTGCAGGTGCGCGAAAAACTCCTGGTTTAATCTGTAAAATCTCATCTATTATAGCATCTGTTATTCACTGGTAATAGCATCCTATTTTCCTCAAGAAAGAGTAAAGTGCAGTGGTGTAGTCCGTAACAAAGAAAAGAAAACATGAGTAAAGAGCAGTGGCAACAAAGAAAAAACACAATCATTTAAAAATAAATAATAAAAATAACAACAGCTTGCAAAGAAACCGAACTAAATTTGTAAGGACTACTTGGAAAGTCAAAAGTATCCTTAGACAGGTGCAACATAATATACTCAAGTTGCTGAAGCTGTTGTTAACAGTGAATTAACCAACACTCCCAAAACCTTAAGGTGTTAGGAGATACAGGAATTAATATACTTCAACAGCCCCCCTCAGGAGGGACACTGTTCTCTCCTGGGAACACTTGGGGAACCAGCTGGGACTCCACAACACATGCACATACAAGCAATACTATGTCCACAAGAATTCTTTTTACTTCCATGGAGATTCAAACTTGGTACCTAACCTGGCTCTAACACCATGTTAACAATGAATTAACCAACTCTCCCAAAACCTTAAGGTGTTAGGAGATACAGGAATTAATATACTTCAACAGCTGTGTCTGCCACTCCCAGTGAAGCTACTAAAAGCTGAAGCCATCTTGAAAAAAATGAACAGAGTAATCCAGTCTTATTTAACTAAAAATGAAGGTCCGCGTCTATACATACCTTAACTCAAAAAACATGGTTATTGGATGGTTGACCACAACTATGTCTATACCCTGTAAATCAATATTGAATCATCAACCTCACATAGTATTACATTTGCCGGAGGAATCATTTTTGCCAACTAGCTCATTATTGTAGTTGACAGTGTTGAAAAACCTGTATGGAAACAAAAGAGTCAATCAAATAAGAATATAGGAGAAGGATGAGTTGGTGTGAGAATTATGGTTGTTACACTCTAGGTAATCACCAAACCAAGAGATAACTAAGGAAGATTCTTTCCAATGTTGTAGATAAGGAGAATGAGAGAAAGTAAGAGCTGAACATATGGAGAGCCCCTCAAAGAGTGCCATGAATCAACACAACTCTTCCTTGGTATCACTCCCAAACGTCCCATCTTTTCTGAAATTCTCATGGTGTCTCTTGGTCGGGGAAGTAACTTCACACCAATGGATATATCCTTTAAAATAGGTGAGAGACAATGAGATTACTTAACCGCATTGCACAACTTCAATTTATAGACTCTCAAATAGTGCCATGAATTAACACGAGTGTTCTTTGGAATCTCTCCCAAACGTCCCACCTTTTCTGAAATTCACATGGTGTTTCTTGGTTGGGGAAACAACCCCATACCAACGGATATATCCTTTAAAATAGGTGGGAGATAATGCAGCTAAGTAACCGCATTGCACCTCTTGGATTTAAAATAAGTCCAACCGATTTTGGGTTATGGACACAACAGTCCAACATCTACCACTTGGACATGACCCAAAATCTATTCCACCAACAACGGGTTGCTCGTCGTATTTTTACGACCTTTGTTTGTATTTATAGAATTCCGTCAATTCTTTGTAACATTTTTGACCACTTCATTCCATATGTCATGTAGCTCTCTACATACTATGAATATTTTACGATTTCCCATTAGTACCAATTTTAAGTGGCATCAAATCCTGAGTCTCTAGGCCTTATGACCCACTGCAGTATCACAATTCGATATCTTTAGCCCCTGGTTTCTAAGGACCTATACTAAAATTTCGGTCAATTTATTCATCCACTGTATTATGCCTGATTATCCTTAATTGACACACCTTATTGGTAACTTACATTCCATTGCACATTGTACCCATGGATAGCTATTCAAATCCTTCTCTACACTCTCTTGTGGACCTCGTGCATAAGGTCCTTCTGAGTTAGTCTCAGTTACCTCATCAGTGTCTACATTTTACATTGTGTATTATCTTTTAATACACCAACTAAATGGCATCACATTCGTTGTTCATTTCAGGCGTCCTCGAAATCCTTCCGACAAAATGGCTTTCTCTATTTCAAAGTCTCACTTCATATATCTGGTTTACCCTTGCTTCTTATATAACTTATATCCTTTTAAGTCTCATCGAAATTACACGTTTCATAAACACATCTGCAATCAATCCCTTAGTCATGGGGTCTGTAACAATGTCAGCTGAAGCTAAGTAATTTACTTTTACTTCTTTCTTTTCAACTATATGCCTTATATAGTGATATTCTACCTCAATGTATTTTCCTTTTGAATTATTAGCCCCACTTTCTATTAGAGATATGATAGTTTGATTATCACAAAACATTTGAACTAATTCATTAATCAAGTTCAAGTTCATATCATTTAAGAACCTTTTTATCCATACAACGTATGTAATTGTTGTACTCAAGCAACATATTCGGCTTCTATTGTATATCTTGCAACACATCCCTATTTCTAACTCAACCAAGACATTGCCCATCCTCCAAAAAGAAATACCTAATATAGATTTTCTCTCAAGTCTCATCAAGGTCACCAACAAAGGTCAGCATCAAGGTAACCAAAGTAGCCAATCACTTCCAAACTATTTACTTGAAAACATAATTTAAAATCCTTGGTTCCCTTTAAATTATCTTAATATTTTCCTTATAGCTTCACAATGGTTTTTACCTAGGTTTCTTTGACATTTGTTGACTATTCCTAATGCACAACTTATATTTGATCTTATACACAACATTACATACACTATACTCCCTATATGTGCAAAAGGAATATTTACCATATCCCATTTTTCTTTGTCAGTATTAGGACAATCATTTGCATATGGGAGTTATCTTATTCTTAGAATTCTCCAATTTAAATCTTTGAGAATAGAACTTATATATTTTTCATGATCTAGGCACAACATTATAAATTCTCTATGTCTAGATATTCAAATACCTACGACATAAGAAGCATCTCCCATATCCTTCATTTCAAATTTGGAACTTAACCAAGAGTTGGTATCATAAATCATATGATCATCATTTCGTATTAACAATATGTCATCTACACATAATGACAATATACTGTAAACTTGCTCCCACTTCAAGTGTATATACAATAACCTAACCTATTTACAATATAACCTATCTTAGGGCTGTCAAAGAGCCGACCTAGCTTGGCTCAACTTGAAGCTCGTCTCATTAAGAGCCAAGCCTAAGCCTTGTTTTAAGCTCAATGAGCCAAGCTTAAGCTTTGATGTAAGTTCGTTTATTAAGTGAGCCTGAGCCAAGCTTCACCAAGCTCAGCTTGCTAAAAACTCGGCTTGTTAAGAGTTTGGTTTAGTTAATATTTTTAATAATTATATAATAAAATTATATAAAGCAACAATAATAATGTTTAAATAAAACACATTAGGCTAATGGACTATTAGGATGTTGGGCTAGTTTTTTTTTCTCTAGTAAGCTGAGCCTAAGCCTAGCCTTTATGTGACGAGCCCAAGCCGAGCTAGGCAAAGCTCGGCTCAGTTCAGCTCATTGACACCCTTAACCTATCTTTAATTATTGCATCATGAAAAGTTAGATACCATTGTCTAGATAATTGTTTGAGACCGTACAAAAATCTTTTTAGTTTACATACATTTTCTTCATGTCTTATGATTGTTTCATATATATTTTTTCATTAAGTTCCCCATTTAGGAATGGGGTTTTAACATTTAGTTAGTACAATTCTAGATCATAGTATGTTACTAAAGCTGATATGATTTTGATGGAAATATAATTCGCCATTGGCAAGTATATGTCTAGATAAAACCTTTATCTGCTAAACTGGCCTTATATTAATCAAAGGGACCATCTTTCTTTCTTTTTTTCCCCCCTAAGACAACATTGATTATATTTTAGAAAAAGAAAAACCCATCTTGGAAAAAATCCTAATGATGAAGAAAGAAGGAATTTGCCAAATGGAACAAAGATGATATAATGGCAAAATTATTCTTTTAACCTTTATAGTATTAAATGCATCTGATTTCCTATGTATCAAATAAATATAACCATATTTGGAATAATCATCAATAAAGGTTCCTTCCGTTTATAACTTTTGATACTCATACAACCACATATATTTGAATGAACTATATCTAATAGTTCTCTATATCTATTAGCTGTCTTAAATGACAACCTAGACATTTTTCCCGTTAAACGTGGTTCACAAGTATCATAATTTAATTTATTTAAGTTAAAAATTAAATCTAAACTAATAATCTTACTTAATTTTTATTTGTTTACATGTCCTAGACTTAGATACCAAGTATATAAATCATCAACCACACTTATTGTACAATCAATATAAGAAGAAGATGATACATTCATTTTATTGATAACATTTAATTTATACAAGTTACCTTTTTCACTCCCTTTACAAAGACATACCTATTTTTTCCAATAGTTACTTGACCATTCTCAAAACCTTTCTTATCTAGCATTGGTATGGAAAGAAGATTACGCCTAATTGTTGGAACATACAATGCAGCAAAAAGGAGTTTCAAATTTCCAAGATCAATGTTGTAAGTACCTACATCTAACACTTCCGAGTTTATATTATTTCCCATGTATATGTGTTGGTCCTTGGCCTTAAATTCTTTGAAGTTCTCAAATCTTTCTTTCAAGATAGCCAAATGTCTACTAGAAGCCGAGTTTACCCACCAAGCTTCAATGCCTTGATCTACCATGAGTGATCCAAAGACAACAAATACAACTTGGAGCTTTTGTGGTTATTTCCTTTTCTTTCTGGATAATTGGACTTAAATGTCATTTCTTCCCACACTTAAAGCAATTACTAGTCCCTTCGAAAATTTTAAATTGAAAGAATCAATCATTCATTTTCTTTCTTAATTATTCATTTTCTTTCTTTTGAACCTATTTTGGTCTTGAGAAGAAGATTCCGGTGTTCTAGACCTAGGTGATTTTGAAAAATAAATAATTCATTCTTCTTTAACTGATTCTTCGATCTTATTCTATGACTAGTTGGTTAGCAAGGTGATGCGGACAATCAAGCAAGACTTATGTATGCACCCCCACATAAGAGGGCTAGATTTAAGGGTACATGTAATGTGGAGTTATTTAGGGTCTCTTAAGGGGGAGTACAATATTTTATGTGTCCATGTAATAAGGTCAATAGTGTCAAACTTTGCGTTTTTAAGGTAATCCCATTTTTTATGTTTAGCCCACTTTTTCAAAGGTTAAAACTTATTTTTTGGCTTTATTTTGGTGTAATTAGATAGGTTATTCAGTTACCTTTCTAATAAGACCAAGATTGCGCAAATCCGAGGTGATTTGGAAAAGTTATGACTAAATTTAAAAATGGGAATAGTGTTTTTTTAGAAAGTTTTACATTTTAATTTTTAGAAAAATAAGTTTTTAGAAAGTTATGTTTTTAGAAAACTTGGCTAACAAGTTTAGAATTTTAAGAAGCTTCTAATTTTGGCAAGTTTCCAATTTCTTAAAGTTGTAAGCATATTTAAAGGCAACCCCCCTCCCGTAAT
>JAOXJP010204421.1:0-12004 GCA_025762735.1 Platanus orientalis
CTCTTTTATCCAAGCTTGGAACCGGCAATATCTGAAGATACAAAATTTGGTGGAGTTGTTTTGTTCCTCCATATTTCCTTTATAAAATCCTTCAATTTCCCTTAAATTTTCCCTTTATCTTTCTTTTCAATTTCACAAGATTCCTTGTTGTTTTGTTAAGAACTTCATTAAAGGAGCTTTAATTTTTTGAAATTCTTAGGTTTAACCCATCAATTTTCACCCAAATTTCATGAAATCTTAACCCTAGATTCCTGGAGGTCTGCACTACTGAGATAGAAAGTTTCAGATTTTTCTGATACACACAAGGGGTATTTTTGTAATTTTCATAACCATGCCAAAATTACAATTTTGTTCCTAGTCCGAAAATATATTATTTTAATTTCAGGGTTACTTTTCTGCTATTTGCTATTGTTCTCTATATTGTTCCACATCAACCCATCTGTACAAGAGCTATACAAGAGTGCTATGAACCGATCTTTTAGTTGTTGAAAAGTTGTTCTTCTATCTTGAAACACACGAACATTACGCTTTGCCCATAGGGCCCTGGCAACCACCTGGGGCACACATTTCCATAACAGCACCCCTGCTTACCATGGAACCACTGATCAAGGAGGTTTGGAATGGAATCGAGGAGAACCTAAGTGAGTCTAGACCATCAAAAGAACTCTCCCTAAAGCTCGAAAGCCATGGAATAATGGAGGAAAAGGTGAGCAACAAATTCTTCATTCTTCCAGCACATGCTGTAATGATTGGCCTATTGCAAACCTTCTTTTTTGGAGGTTATCAAGGGTTAGGGCTCTGTTGAAGTGAAGGAACCGTAAGAGGAAACAAGATTTAGAAGGCATTTTGAATCTCCAAACTTCTAAAGTTGGGCCCTTGGCATTACCAATAGAGAAAATGATGTTATAAAATGACTTAATAGAGAACCCATCAGAGGGGGCTAGTTGTCATAGCCTGTGGTTTGACTCCCCCCCATAATCTACTTCTACCCTATCAAGTCTCTGCAGCATGCTAGAAACAACAACAATTTCCTAGTCATTTACCTCAAGGCGAAGATGGTCCTAGGTGATGTGGCCATTCTCTCTCACAATGTGGTCCCTCATCGGCCCCTCCTTTAGCCTAGCAAGGGAGAAAATGCTTGGGAAAGCATGGGGGAAAGGTGTAGGGCCGCACCATGCATCATTCCAAAAGAGAGTTTTGTTTCCTTTACCCACTTGGTAGGACATCTATCTTTGAAATTCGTCATGTTCTTTGAAAATATCCCTCCACAGACCCAACCCATAGGCCCCTACCGGGGCTGCCGGCCCCCTCAATGATCCTTGTTTTTGGTAGAGATCACCTGGTGCCAAAGAGTATTGGGTTCCTCCCCATACTTCCCAAGCCACTTCACAAGCATAACACAATTCATTTCTTTTAGGGCTCGGAAGCCAATGCCGCCTCTCTTAAATGGAAGGCAAAGCTGATCTTGATTGACAAGGTGAAATTTTCTATTTCCTTCCTCCGAGTGCCAAAAGAAGTCTACTCCAAACCTTTAAAGTCTTAGAAAAAACGAGGCTGGGGCTCGAAAGAGAGACATGTGGTACACTAGCAGGTTGGAAAGATCACTTTTAATAGGTGTTATTCTCCCTCCCTTTGAAAGATATCAACCTTTCCATCTAGCAAGCCTCTTATCTACCCGCTCCACAACTGGATCCCATATGTGCCTCCCACCAAGAGGAAGACCCAATTAAGTCCCTAGAGCCATTGACACAACATAGCCGAGTAAGTTTACAAGCCTGTCCATGTTCATAACTACACCTATAGCCATCATTCTGCTCTTCAAAAGATTTACTCTCGAACCGGAGATAGATTCAAACATAAGCAAGATACCCCTCAGATTACCAACTTCCTCTTCCGAGTTTGGGAGAAATATAAGGGAATTGTCAGTGAATTAGAGAAGAGTGACCTGTGGCCCATCCAAACCCACACAACATCCACTGAGGCATCCCACCTCTTCCACTTTGGTTACTAGCTTGCTAAGCGGCTCCATCATAATGTTGAAAATGAAAGGAGAGAGCATGTCGCTTTGCCTTAAACCCCATTGCCCTATGAAGAACCCAATTGAGATTCCATCCACCAAAATCGCATAGGCTGTAGAAGAGATGCAAGTTTTGATCCAGAAACATCATTTTGGGCTAAAACCCATATGTTGAAGAACCTATATTAAGAAATCACAGTTTACGTTATCAAAAACTTTCTCTATATTGATTTGACAGACAACCCCTGCCTTCTTTGTCTTCTACCAGTAATCAATACATTTATTTGCTATGACTATGAGGGAGCAATCTAGCATGTGATGACCTTTCACGAAAGCATTCAGAGAAGGAGATATAATAGAGCCCATTACCTCTTCCATCTGACGAGCAAGGGCTTTACTCAACAACTTATAAAAACTGTTAAGGAGACTTATCAACCGATAATCTTTAAGCTCAATCGAGCCCTACTTCATGGGAATTAAGGATTTGAAAGTGGTGTTCGTGCTTCAGTACAACGCCCCTTTCCCATGAAAATCGTGGATAGCGTTCATGACCTCCTCTTCGATAGTAGCCTAAAGCTCAAGAAAGAATTGCATTAGGCAGCCATCCAAGCCTGGGGCCTTTCTCCTCCTGGAGGCTTTTGAGAGCTGCCAAGACTTCTTGTTTTGAGAAAGGCCTCTCGAGCCAATCCGTCATATCCGAAGAGATTCTATTAAATAGGAGACCTTTAATCCACAACCTAACAGGGAAAGGTTCAAAAAATAGATCTTGATAGTGTTGGGAGATAGCATATGTAATCACTTTCTACCTATTTATGGTCTTCCTATTGAAGGTTAGCTGGGATATTACATTCTTTTTTCTAATAGTAGCCATCTAGTGAAAACATTTCGAGTTAGTATCCCCAAATTTTAGCCAATCCATATGGGATTTGTTTCCAACTTGCTTCCTCCAGCTTCAACCAAGGGATCTATGATTTTCAACTACCCTTTTAAGCCACCTTCAAAGACTCTGGGATGAGGTCTTTTTGTGATTAGGAATCTATCTCAGCCACTCATTCATCTTCATGTCCACATGTCCGAGCACTTTCATGTTCCAATTCTTCATACAAGATTTCAGCCCTTTAAACTTCAGAGCAAGAATGAACCCTACAAAACCAGCAACCTAGATCTCCTTTCACCATTACTTAACCAGGTCCTTAAAACCAGGGACTTGCAGTCACATCACTTCAGAGCGAAATGGGGTGAGGCCTCCAAGATCATCCTCATAGCTAAGTAATATCGAAACTTGATGAGTCAAGATTGGTAAGGCCCTTTGTATAACTACCCTGAAATGATCTTTCTAGGAAGGGGAGTATAAGAAATGATCCAGACGAATCACTGCCGAATCAGATTGTTTACTCATCCACGTGAACTTGGCTCCCTTCAATTGTAGATTAACAAGACCATGGCACGAGATAGATTTAGAGAAATTGAACATTTGAGGGGTTAGATGGTGTGTACCATTCTTCTCAGATGGATAACAGACTATGTTGAAGTTCCCTTATTCAATAGGGCAGTTTCCATCTGGACATTGCATCAGAGAGCTCAACCCACATATGATTCTAGGAATGCGCATCTTGTGGCCCATAAACCCCAATGAAGACGCACTCAAGCTAGTCATATTGCCAAATGCATTTCAGAGACATGGAGAAGTGACCTATATGGATATCCTGCACTTGCACAAAATCTTCCTTCCAACCCATGAGAATCTCCTCACTTGAAATATAATTGGTTGCTGGAAAAACTTCCAATGATTCTTCACCCAAATGTCTACCGCCTCCCAATGGCCATGAAGCCATTCAGTTTTTCTCTAATCTTTACTCCAAGAATTCTTTGGACAGGCCTCTCATTGATAATCTTTTCTCTTCCCGCCTTAAAAAGGAGTGTGTGCTTCAGTTGGAATCTTAGCTTTTGGAAGATGAAGTTAAGGAGGTGATGTTTTCCATGGATAAGGACAAGTCTTCGGCCCCGATGGTTTTTCTATGCTTTTTTACCAAGTGTGTTGGGATATTGTGAAGCCTGACCTTATGAAGGTGTTTGTTGAATTCTTTGAGAGAGGTGTTATCATTAAGGGTATAAATGCCACTTTCATTGTTCTTGTTCCAAAGGAGGATGCTCGGGATTTTTCAAATTTTAGGCCTATTAGTCTTGTTAGTAGCCTTTACAAGATTATTTCAAAAGTTCTCTCCCTAAGGTTGCGTTTAATAATGGATAATGTGGTGTCTAGTTCTCAAGGTGCCTTCGTTAAAGACAGGAAAATTGTGGATGGAATCCTTGTGACCAATGAATTGGTGGATGGGAGGAAAAAATGTAGGAAGCTTGGCTTGGTCTGCAAGATTGATATGGAGAAAGCTTATGACAGGGTAGATTGGAACTTTCTAATATGGGTTCTTATTTAAAAAGGTTTTTGTGCCAAATGGATTGAGTGGATAATAGATTATCTCTCTTTCCCCCATTTCTCGATTATGATTATTAATGGGTCATCGAAAGGCTTCTTTCGCTCTTCCCGTGGACTTCGGCAAGGAGATCCCCTCTGATATATGATAGTCTAGGAATGCAATTCTTGAATCAAAAGAATAATAGAAGTGAAAAAATCAAGAGAACAAAAAATAAATAAGTTTAAAAAGATTAAAGAAGATAGGGAAGAAGAAGAAAGAGAAAGAAGGTAAAACGCTTACCTCATGTGAAGGGTTAAAAGAGAACTTGGGATACCACCCACTCCAATACACGGGTTTTCTTTTTAAATATTCATTTTCAACTCCTTTTCATTGATCTAATGTAGCCTTTAAATAGGCATTACATGGAGAATAAAATAAAATAAAATCCTAAATTCTAGATCTTCTAACAAAATAAACTTGTCAAATAAAAAGACTTTTAAAGAAAAAAGAAGGAATCTTGGTTGGCACAATATTTAGCTTGTTGGCCAAGTTATTGAGCCCCACAAGATCTCAAATAGTCTCCATAAAACTTCTTAAAAATCCTAAACTTGTTAGCCAAGTTTTCTAAAAAACTTTCTAAAAAATTCACTTTCCTAATAATTAAAACTAGTAAAAGTTAAGACTTTATAAAAAAACACTGTTCCCGTTTTTATTGACACTCTCTTAGTAATTTGGTTGTAACTTTCTCAAATCACCTCGGATTTGTGCAATCTTGGTCTCGTTAGAAAAACAACTAAATAACCTATCTAATGACACACCAAAATCAAGCAAAAAAGTCAAGTTTTGGTCAAAGAAAAATTGGGTCCAAAATAAAAAACGGGATTACAATTAAAAAAAAAACTAACCATGACACTAATTGCTTTATTACAAAATTACCACTAATTAATGCTTATAAAATAAGACAATAACATAAAAATAAACTATTCTACTAGACTTGACAAAGAGAACAATCCATGGTCCTCTAGCTTCTTTTTCTTGACGTGGTATGCTCTTGCATCACCCTCTCCCCGTTCCTCTTTACTTTGGTGGCAGATACTTTTAGTGCTTTAATTTCTATTGCAGAAGAGAAATGTATCATCATGGGTTTTAAGTCTTGTTTGAGTGGGTCAATAGTCTTTCATCTCCAATTTGCTGATGATACTATTTGTTTTGTGGATGCTGGTATGGAGCAAGTGGCTAATTTAAAGCTTATTCTAAGAATTTATGAATGCATTTTTTGTCTTAAAAGTAAACCTTTCAAAGTCTTGCATGATAGGTGTGGGTGTTGATGAAGAGGTGATTGCCAACCGTGTGGGTGCTATTGGTTACAAGGTGGAAGGTTGGCCTTTAAAATATTTGGGGATGCTGCTTGTTGGGGAGAATCCCCGGTCCCTTTCTTTCTGGGACCCGGTGGTGGACATAGTTCATAAAAGTTGGAGGGGTGGATAAGTCCTATATTTCTTTGGGACGACAACTTACTTTAATTAAGGCTGCATAATCTAATGTGCCTGTCTAATATATGTCGATTTTCAAGATGCCTAGGAAGATTCAATGGCTTTGAAAAGATGTCAAAGAGACTTCTTATATACTGGGGGCTTAGAGAAGAAAGATCATCTGGTGAAGTGGGAGGATGTTTGTAGACCTAGAGTTTATGGGGGTCTGTGGATTAGGCATCTTAAGGAAAAAAATTTGCCCTCTTCAGGAAATGGCTTTGGTGGTTTTCAAATGAAAGTGGAAGTTTATGGCATTCGATTATTTGAAACAAGTATGGAGTGGACCCCAATGGTTGGGGCTGCTCTAGTAATATTTCTCCTTCTTGGTCTCTTCTTTGGAAAAATATTGTCTTTCTTCCTCTTTCCCTCCCTCATGTCCGGTTTGGAGTGGGCAATGGCAAGTCCATTAGATTTTGGAAAGATCATTGGTGGGGTGATTTTTGTCTCTTTATCTCTCGTCCTAGGCTTTTTAGACTTTCTAACCAAAAGAATGCTCTAATTGCTAATGTGCTTTCTCATTCCTTAAGTGGTCATGATTGGAATTTGACTTTCTCCAGGGATCTTTTTAATTGGGAGTTTGATATTTTAGGTCCTTTTCGTTCTAGTCTTGAAGGTGTTTTCATTTCTTCTTTGGTTCTAGATAAAAGGATTTGGATCTTAGAGTCCTTGGGTTGGTTCTCATGTTCCTTTTTTTTAGTGTTTGTTCCTTTCTAAAATTTTGATCGTAATTTCCCTACTGATAGAATTTGGAATTCCCTAGTTCCCCCAAGGGTAAAGGTCTTCATTTGGATAGTTGTGCTTAATTGCATTAATACAATGGATATTCCCCAGAGAAGGCAGCATTTTATGGCTCTTTCCCCTAGTTGGTGTATCCTGTGCAAACGAGAGGCTGAGTCCGTCAATCATATCTTTCTTCATTGCAGTTTCTCTGAGTCAGTCTAAAACCATTTTTTCTTCAAAACGGGGAGAACGCGAATTTGGCCCTAGGACCTCAAGGCCTTTGTGTGGCAATGGTATGGTAGTGGGCAAGGTGCTCGTGCAAAGATTTTTTGGGATGTTTTGTTGCATGGGGTCATTTGGGGGATTTGGAGGGAGAAAAATCTTAGAATTTTTTAAGACTGTTTGATAAGATGATTGACTCCATTGTTTGTGAAGTGGGCGATTGGGTGTGTTATTGTTTGAAGAATTTAAAGGAACCCCTCTTTCTCTCTTTCTCTATGTCTAGTCCTCTTCTCTGTATTGGTCCATCTCCAAGGTTAGGAAGGTTTTGCCTCATTGGATTCCTTCTCCTAAAGGGTGTTTCAAGCTTAATTTTGATGGTGCTTCGAAATGTAATTTTGGGTCTGCCGGTTTTGGATGTGTGCTTTGGGATCATTCAAGCAAAGTTATTTGTGTCATCTATGGGCCGTTGGGAGTGTGTGACTATCTCTACTGAGGTTATGGGTCTTCTTATGGGGCTTCATGAATTGAAGAGGCTTGTTTTGAGTGGGTGTTTGGTGGAGGGAGACTCTGAGGTGGTGATAAGTTGGGGGTTGGACCACGGTGAAGGCTCCTAGCGTCTTTCCTCTACTTTGCATGAGATCAGAGAATTAATTGTCACCTATTCTTTTTCTCGTTCTCATATTGATAGGTGTCAAAATGGTTTAGCCTATAGTTTGGCTAATAGGGGTTTTTTTTTTTTTCTCAATCTTTGTTATGTGAGAATTCTATTCCAAGGGATTGTTAGTAGGGTTTCGTTCCCCTCTTGTTGTATTTGTATCTGTTTTCTTTTTTCTTTTTTTTCTTTTTTCCTTCAATAAAGTGCAGTTAATTAGCCAAAAAAAAAAAAAGAGGCTAATTTTGTCTCTTGAATGGTGATCAAATCCACTGTCCATCTCCAACATAGATCCTTCACACAAGCCCCCTAGCATTCTAGGATACCAGTCATACCTTCATGAGCAGCAATCCGAGTTTTATCCTCTTCCCATTTTCTCCTCTCCCTTCCTCTGCTATGGCTTTGACCCTTGGAGCTAGCCAACACCTCGTAGTTTATGGTTGAAGATAAGCGTTTTAGCTCCCTAGATTTATTCTCCCTTGATTTTTGCTCAACCTCTGGTCTATACAATATTCCACATCTTTTTTTTATTTTTATCAGCCAACCCCATCCTCCGTATGCCTCTTCTTCTTCCATGTCCACCACCTTCCTGCTACCAGGGCGATCGCGAAACAGCCCTAGAATTCAAATTTGAATTGCCACTATCTCCTGCCCATTAAGTCTGCCGGGAATCCTGAAGCCTCTCTCACCATGCTTACCCCCATTGGTAATTGCCATCCACTGCCCCCAATAAGCTGAGATGCATGATGGCATCAATGTCAAGTTCATTTTGAATAGTTCGTAAGTATCGGTAACCTATGAGCACATTGATACTCATGGATAATCATCACCGATGCAAAGAACCTAGAGAATCGAAGTTGACAAGTTTAGACGGGGGCTTATAATATGTGCAAATATTGGCTCTATGTGCTGAAGTCAGGCTCATCTTCGGTAGAAGACTGAGTCTTGGCCTTAGCCACCACAGTTAATGTAGATTTAAGATAAAGAACGGTTCCAATCACAGCTTGATTAATTGGGGAATTATAGGATTTGTATGGGTCAAAGCCTACAGGTACCCAGCAGCAAGAAAAGGATCATACGAAGACAAAAAAGGCTCCAAATATTGAACCTTATCCAGGTTGAAGAAATGACTGATGCAAAGAATCTGTTATTTAGCTGGTGATTTCAGGGGCTGATTTGATATGCAATGCTCTCCATCTAGACTGGACAGGAACTTTTTGGCTTGGATTCAAGCCCTACATATGCATTGGTGCTTAGAGAGCCGCTCTTAAGTGCCTGGTGATTATTGTTCTGTGATTTTTGCTATGGAAGACCCACCCAAAATCAGCCTGATTGGGTTGTAATCATACTAACTGTCCATTCAGGGGACTATATTTTGTTAATTTTCTACTATAGGCTTCAGTGGCTGGTAATTTTGGGTTGCGAGATTGCCCACGGATCAATCTTACAAAATCCATTCATGACTTCGGTTCATGACAGGATACTGAAAAATAATCCTGTAACAGTAAAAACAAAAATTTTGTACTTCTTTGGCAAATGGTCGCTAGGATGTAGAAACGGGTTGGGTACAGGTCACGGATCAGGGATAAACCAATTCTGACCTCGAATTAATCAGACCTAAACTGGACCCAAAATCAACTTGGATTATAATGATTTAACGTAAACCCAACCTGTTGGGAGTACAATCTCATGTGTGGGTTCCGGGTTCACCCAGCCCATTGCCACCATTATTTTTTTTCCCTCTTAGCTTCATTTTGTAACTTCTTAATAAAATCATGCATATATTACTTATCTTTGAAGCTTTATTGTGATTAAGCCAATCAAGAATTATCCTAAACAAGAAATGTTAAATGATGGGGGTCATCAACTCATTTCTAAAAATTCCAAATAGCACAATTTTGCTTTCGGAAAAAAATATATATTTGAAGCTTTGTTGTCATTAAGCCAATCAAGAATAGTCCTAAACAAGACAGGCCAAATGAGGGGGCCATCAGCCCATTTCTATAAATTTCAAATAAGATAATTTTACTTACGAAAAAAGA
The DNA here is from genome assembly GCA_025762735.1 of Platanus orientalis. Lineage (NCBI taxonomy): Eukaryota > Viridiplantae > Streptophyta > Magnoliopsida > Proteales > Platanaceae > Platanus > Platanus orientalis. The sequence continues at coordinate 9,600 of JAOXJP010204421.1, forward strand.
AAAATGAAATAGGCCGTACTTGAGGTTGCCTCTGACAACGGTTGAAATGGTATAAGTATATTGCTGGGTCCTGTGATTTATTCCAATCCAATGGTTTTCAGAGGCGCAATGGAAGCATGCTTAGAACAGGCTGTATTTCATTGTTTTATTTTGACAAAAGAGACTAGACTCAACTCAACAAAGCCTTATTCCAACTATTTGGAATAGAAGAAAAAATGTGAAACATAATTCAAGACAATTGTTTCCAATTTTCTAAAATGAGAGTATCATTCATGGTCACTAGTTCTTACCAAGAGACGAGTGCTAGGGTCCATTTTGTAACATGAGAGCATTCGAGGTCACTAGTTCTCACTAAGATAAACCCAACACGTGGCCATCATTTATTGGTCAAGACATGTATTGAGATAAGATCATGAATGGTCTTCTAACAGCCTCTTTCCGTTATTTGCACTCCTTAATACTTAACATCACACTCCATACGTCTGCATCCTAAAGCGTTACAGAGACGGTTACAGTGCAATCAGATTGTAGAGATGGCCGCAATCACCATGACAGCTTCGTTCCTAGGGGGTGTGACCACCTCTGAAAGGCCATTGACAATTACCCGTCGCAGACTAGTTGTTGCCAAGGCCGTCAGAGCTGCAGAAGAAGGAGAACAAGTTAAATTGAATTGCACCAATGACAGCAAGAAAGAGAGCAACAGTGGAAGGAGGGACTTGATGTTTGCAGCTGCAACTGCCGCTATTTGCTCGATTGCAGGTGTTGCGGTTGCAGAAGTGCCAAAGCCAGGGACACCAGAAGCTAGGAAAATCTATGCACCTGTATGCGTTACCATGCCAACAGCTCGTATTTGTCACAAATGAGAGAAGTAGAGTCGAGTATTGTCGATGGGTCTGAATTAAGTGTAGTGTTATCCTTTGTATGTAACTGTGTCCTTGTATTGGAGAACTTTGTTAAATTCGTTTTCTTTATTTCACATTAGATTCTGCCTTAAGTTGTGAAGTGATTATTTTGGGAATGGAGAACAACTCCTCGATCTCTATATTTACCAATTTAGATTGGTTCGTTAGCAAGGTCATGGTTTGATGAGTTCCTTAAAATAATTCAGATTGCAGGACAGAAGATTCCTTTAACAAGTTAGGAAACTAAGAGCTCAGGTCCATATTTTCCAGTCTGCGTTGCGTTCCAGGATTGTTGGTGTTAGCACCTGAATTTTGACTCAGCAACGTAGGTGAATTCCCAAAGCTCTAGACAGCAATTAAAGCCCTAGACGGCCAAGGTTTAAGAAGACAGAACCAACCCTCAGATGTTTACAATCCCAAGAACCATCCCCAAAAACCTAAATAGGAAACGTAGGAAGTCAGACATCCTCCCTATATCCCTTCGTGACCCGCTTTCAGAAGAGCTGCAACACTACCGAAAGATGTGGACCCACCCAACTCCCAACTAGGAATCACATTGACAAGCCAACTGCACCAACGTGATCAGAAACTCACCACATCAACTGCAGAAAGCTGTAGATGCACCAAACCCTAAATCAAATAGAGAAGTCGGCTGAACCAACATGACCAAAACTCAAGGGCTTCATTTTCAATAAAGATCCTGAAAACCAATTCAGCCATTTACCCCCTCCAATCTGTGATTACATGTTTCCCAAAATTTAGGCATTAAGGTAATACAATACCATAAGCGTATCAAAATCCATTTCCAATTGCGGCATTGCAACTAAGAGACCCAAAAAACTCCCAAACACTGTAAGAACACTACAATTGGAGTTACGTAGTCTGCAAATTCAAATTTGGCAACTCATAGTCTGTGCCCATAAGGGACAAAGAAGAAAATCGGTATGCATCAATGATGCATGTGCGCATCAATGACCCATAAGTGCATTAATGATGCATGTGTGCATCAATGACATATAATTACATCAATGATGCGTCAATAAAAAGGACATGGTTGTCAATCTCTCATTAGCGGTAGTTGATGGCCCTTTAACCAAGCCTTACTAAGGCTGTCAATCAGGCCGGGCTGAGGTTTACCCAAACTTAGTTATACAGGCCCGAACCCAGTCCAAACCCGAACTTGACTCATGGTAGTTTGCCCAAACTTAGCTCATTCTAAAATCATGGGCTTTGGGCCGAATTTAGGCTGGCCTGAACTTAAAGTTCTTTAAAAATAAAATTTATTATTAAGTTCATTTTAAAATTTGGGCTAATAATGGCTATTTTTTTTATCTCTAATACTTTGAAAATATCCCTAATTAGTTAAATTTAGGCTTATAATGGACATAAAACTGTCTTATATCTATTGGGCTAAGCTATGCCAATTTCGGGTTGGGCCGTGCTAGGCTGAGTTCGGGTTGAAAGTGAGTCTACCCAAACTCAACCCGAATTAAACTTTAGGCC